>BKCP01005650.1:166171-176171 GCA_008636005.1 Striga asiatica
ATTATGTAATTTGGTGGATAAATGATGTTGAAAAGGTGGCAATACTCGCCTATGGCGGTCGACCGATACTCTGTCGACACCTGTTCAAGGCAGCGAAGTCCGACTCACCCTGATCCGACACGGTGGATTATCCTCCTCCGCAAACCTAGCTTCTTCGATTGGAGTTTCTCATCTGCCGCCGCATCTGTTTCCATCCTAATTCGTGCCAACGTCTTTCCCGGCGACGGAATTGGGCCTCACATTGCCAAATTCGTCAAACAGGTACGAAAAACATGGCCCGCCGATAGTTTGTTTGTGTGTAGTTGAGTATTTTTTTTTAACCTTTCGAATTTTAATGACCGGGTTGAATAATATGGAGTTACCTTCTGCTGCATGTTGGAATTACAGTGTTTGAGTTGTTATCGAGCTTCAATTTTTTTGTAGAGTAATGTTGTGCGTTCCTGTGTAATGTTGATGATCTACTTGATTGTGGAAGGAATGTTGGTGATCTACTTGATTGTTGTACGTTGCCTGGTATTCTTTTAGCATGGATCGGGATTCCAAGTAGAAAGTGGAACTTCACATTTCTCTTTTTAATAGAAAAAGTATAAGAAACTTTACACATTCAGGCATTGTCAATATCTAGAAAAATGAGTTTCTTACTGCTGTTACCAGTGATCAATTTCAAGATAAGCTATACTTGAGCTAGGTTATAAATGGATAAATGGTTTTGGTATGCGACTCATGGTATTTATCGTTCAGTTACTGTGCATTTGGTAGTTTGGTAGTCAAAGAGTGCATGATGGTATCGCATCAATATATTGTGTCCTGAATGTATGATGTGAGTTTATGGCATTGCCGGCGCGACAATTCAATACATTTTGCTATAGTTAGAGCAGGTTTCAAAATATATTTAGTTAGTTAAACTGGAGTGATGATTGATTAATATAGTTAGGGAATAAAAGTGTGTTCTCTATAGTGGTGAGGGCCTGGTATTCTTCTTCGAAGGTAATTTTTTTATTTCTTTGGCCTAATTTATATCCAATTTGATTTGAGTTTGTTTAGGTTTTCTTTCATGTTTGTCTTTTTCAGGACTCTTAGCATGGAGGTATGGATGGTTCATGGATTCATCTTGCAACTAATGCTTCACAATTTGATGAGTCCACCTAATATCTCTTTCAGCATAATTTCAACGAAATTACAGGGAAATTTTCTTTAGCTCCAAATTCAATTTTATTTGTATTTTTGTGTTGTATTGTATAATGGGCCAATGTTTTAAAAGTACAATTGGGCTATAGAATGGTCCAACATAAGAGAATTGATTACAATATTGTTTTGTTCAAATTTTGTTTTATCAACTTAACATATCACACCCATAATAATACATTCTGCAAGTTGAGTATCTTTTTTTACAGATGTTGGTAATGATTACAGTATTGCAAGTTGAGTATTTTTTGACTGATATTGGTAATCATTTCAATACTGCAGCTTTTTGTAAAAAAATCTCCCATGTGGTTAATATCTGGCCGTTCATTTGTACTTTAAAAGTCATATAATAGTATTTTATATTTTCTTTACATGTTCTGGAAGAAATCTGATTGCTTAGTGCTATTTAGTATATTTTAATATATTTCATTAGAGGATAAACACAAATATATCAATGGTTTTCATCTACATTTTTCATTTGCTATTTTGCGTTTGTGGAGATGTAAGTTCTGAGTTTCTTTGAACTTCTTCATTGTATTTGTTTGCTTTAAGATGATTCTTAACTTTTATTAAAGGAGTAATATGTTCTTGGATTGTTCTAAAGATTAGTAGTCTTCTGATGTTTCTCAAGGGCATTAAAAGTGCTCTACTTTTGGTTTTTCATTATCTGATCTTAGTGCACCTGCTTAGTATAAACTGACCTGTGGCCTTTTTACTTGTCATGTTTGCACTTACTGTTTTACTTGTTTTGTGACATAACATTTATATGCTTACAAAATAACTCTTCTATAATAAAATTTTCTATAACTATTTACCTTCTTAAATAGATTATATTTGTTAACAAAATTATATTCATTCCACTAATAGTGTATAAAGTGTTGACACCTGTTTTCCTATTTATAATTAATAATGCAAGTGCTGTTGGTTGAAGTTTGTGCGACGACTGTCGTAAAAAGTTTGGTTGCTGCTTAATATCATTAATACAATAATGTTACTAAGTCATTAGTTTAATAAAATTATTGTATAAATGCTTAGGTTCTTTCTATTGGTTTATTGTATATCAAACATTTCACCTTTTCAGAAATTATCAATCTCTTGAATTATACAAACGCCTCTATTTTGCATTTATGTATCTGATAATTGTGAACTTATACATGTCCTCAAACATATATATGACTTGCCGCCTATACTTTAGCAGAGTATATGATTTCTTTATTTACTCTTTCGTATAGCCTTCATTCTTTACTAACTCAATCACTTTTCACTGTAATTTATTTACCTGGATATATTTTCATTACTTCCTTCTTCACTGGATTCAGGATATATCTCTTTCTTGCTCGCTTCACTGTTTGACGCTCTTTCATCCAGACTTTTGCCAGTTGAAAGCTAAGGTAAGTAAAAATTTATTACAAGTTTGCAAAATTATACTACAGTTTTTTATTTTGTTTAATTGTACATATTTGCCTATTTTTCTTTTGTTTTTTATTTGTTTCAATTGTTAATATATATAAAATTTTTGTTTGTACTATTATATTACATTTTTCTTTTTGTTAAAGTATAAAGCTTATCGGATATAAATTTAGCTATATTGTGCCCTTTTCTATTGTGTTAGGTAACTAGGTCGTCACCTTTTGAACTTTAAGATTAGGGAATAAACAATTTGGATCTTTATATTTTGTGCTTGCAATTTATTTGGTAGACTTCCTCATTTAGCAATTTCTGCTAAAGGTGTCTTCTTTTAACAAATAAAATGAAGAATTTCAAAGGCAAAGAGTCACTTACACCACCCCCAGAAAACAATGCAATTTTTCAAGCCAGTAAAAAAAGAAATAAAGAAGATGCTATTGAAAGATGGAGATTAAAAAAACTTAAAGAAAGCAACCACAACACTGCATGGATCTAATTTACAAGAAAATGTTCCTAATGCATCCAGTTGTACTTCTACACGTTCGCATAATTAAATAAGAACTGAAAAACATAAATATCCTATTGGCGCAAACAATTGACGAGTGTTAAGAAGCCAACCTATATATAAGCAGCATACAAGAAGTTTAGAATTAAACGATAGCAATGCACCATCTTCTTCGCACACCCAAGGTATGTGCATAAATAAAATATACATAAATATGAAAAAAATAAAAATTGATTCAATAGAATTGAATATACTTTAACACTTGTCACAAGTCCTGCTTGTAGTAATCCATCTCATACAGGGTTTGCTGGTAAGGTTTCGTGAAATTTTAGATTATCCTACACACAAATACATCTATTCTCTTATCTTATCTTATATATATATAAAGGAAGCTATAGCCTTCAATGAATGACACGTGTCCATTTTTTAACTGAAGGTATTCAAAACGACGTAGTTTTAACTTCGCTAAATGAAAAATGAAGCGAGAAGATTCGAGGCAACTCTCTTCCGTTCCACTCTTCTGAAACCCTTAGCATGCTTGGATACAAAATTTCTCAAAAAAAAAAAAAAAAATCCAATCATTTTTTAACCAATCACTTTTTTTAACTCAAATCTAACTCAACTTTAACTCAACCCCAATATACTCAATATTATCCATATAATTAAATAATATCAATCGATCATTCTTATACATCACATCAACTTTAATTCACTCGCATAATTTTAACTAATCATCACCTCACATCTTTTCTCTCCTACTTTTACATCAAATCAACTTTAATTATTTTATTTTAATATTATTTTAATATAAACTCAAAATCTCACTAACAACTAACAATACCACATTTTTCAAAATTAATCATTGTTAATAAAAATATCAATCAAACCAAAAAATCTTATATCCAAGCATCCCAGGGCTCGCTTGTTTACAAAATAATTCATCTAAAATGAGTTATTTAGGTTAATTAGAGTTAATTTTGAGAAAGGTGGTATAGTTAGTTGTTAGTGCGATTTTAAGAATGTATTAAAATAATATTTAAAATAAAATGATTAAAATTAATTTGATGTAAAAGTAAGAGATAAATAATTGAAAATGATTGAAAGTGATAAGTAGTTAAAATTATGTGAGTGGATAAACAGTGAATTGAAGTAGATGTGATTTGTAAGAATGATTGGTTTGTATTATTTAATTAAATATGAGTGAAATATGAATTAAATATGAGTGAAATAATTTATAAACAACCATGCCTTAATCTTTTTCAAAACCGCTCCCACCGTCGCCATCATACTACTTCGCTTACCCAGAAGACAAAGGACAACCAAGCAATTCCGATTGAAGGTGGATTTCGGTAGCCATAAGGTAAGCGGCGTCCATTTTTTGTTTTTGGCAAAGTGAGTCTGAAATTTTTCTCATCTTCCCCTGTCCTAATTTCCAGTTTGTCAAGAACAAACAATCGCGGCGATTTTTTCTCCTGAATTGAATTTCATTTTGGTTTGAGAATGAAGAGGGTCGCGGATGAGGTGGGACGACAATAGCCTTCAGGTATTTTACGACGTTGAACGGTAGAAACAACCATGGGACGGTGGAGCTGCGGCTATCTCCGTCGAGCGTTCTCAAGATTCAGAAAGGGTACACCACCATGGCTGTCTCCGTCGAGCGTTCTCAAGAATCAAGATTCAGAAAGGGGACATCACTCGGTGGTCTGTCGACGGTGACTCTGAAGCTATTGTAAACATATCACTCTCTCTGTCACTTTGTTTTTGTGTGTTAAAGTTTATTTTTTGATGTTCGAAAGATGGATTGGAATGAAAATGCGGGCGATCAATACCTTTATTTTCTTCCTCTCTATATTTCTCTGAAGATGCTAATTTCTTGTGTTCCATCTCGCAGACGAGAGAGAGAATTGGGAATATTTTTTTATCTCAATCGTCCTCCATCACCACCGACTGCCAGACGCAGTACAAATCTATCGTCAGTGGCTCCTTGGCTACTGATGGCGAGGATCTCGATGACGAAGTTTGAATTGTCGTTCTCCCTTCCTCAATGAACAGACCCCTAAGTGAATGGCGAACCCTAGGACGAGGAAGTTAGTGACCAAATTCGAGCAAGAAGGAAATTCCCTCCAGATTTTGAGCTGAAATGTTCAGTCCTACATCTCTCAAGGTTTCATATTATCCTTAGTGTGAGTTTCAAATTTAAACATCCCAAATCCTGATGCCTTTAGAATTATATGAAGTCTTATGCTCTGAAGTTCTTTGATTATTTGCCTTTGTTTTATTGGGAGGGATGTTTTACTGTCGATTATTGTTCTGCTATTTTACCTTTTCCTTCCGTTGTCAGCACTCTGTGGTTCACGCATTAAAAAAATTGTGTATGTTTCACTTATTCTATTTCTATCTGAATAATTCTATGATCCAAATGAGGAATACAAATATAATAACTGAAATCATTTATCACTTGCAGGAGGATAATCAGAATGGGGTTTTCTTATATTGTTGATTTCCAGCTATTGTGGGTTTATCTGCATTGCTTGCATCTGTATGGGAAATGTTTATGTTCTTATTGCTCATTTTATTCCATTCTCAATCATCATACAACCAAAAATAGAAAAAAAGAACGGAGCTTGGAGATCATTAACATTTTTCGATAGATTAGTTGTTAGGAGGATTCTGAAAAGCTGACTAGAAAATGGGTTCTACTTGCCTCTCAGGTCTGACCTCAACTGAATCTCGATCATTTATGTTGCCTAATAGATTTATTCTAACAAAAATGATTTTATTTTAAACGTACAGATCTCTCTCAAAATGCGCAAGTTGTGAACTTGTGATGGACAACATGCTTAAAATGATAAAGTGAGCTCTTAGCTGACCAAGCATGTTTCAACTTATAGATGTTTGTATGCTTTAATTGTTGCATAACTATTATTCATGGATAGTAAAACATTAGATTTCAATATAGCTGGTTTTAATATTCTCTAACATGTCAGCCTTCTCTATCTTGAGCCATCCTACAGTTAGGCCGCAGGTGATGTAAAAATTTCTGCTAATATAAGATCTGTTGAAAATTTATCCTGTGTGGCTGGTAGTTGTGTTAAAACATATTGAAATCAAACATAAGAGAAAATAAAATAAAAGGTGTTTCTGTTGGGGGCATTAAACTGTGTTAATAATGGAATAACAAATTAGAACGTGCTTTCGTTATGTTTCTTAGAAATGATGATTGAAGTTGTTCAGTGATAAGTTTCTCAGGTGTTGTCTGTGCTTGATATATGTTTTTTTGGCTGTATTAGTTGATTTCAGTTGGACGAGACTACCATCTTTGGTTCCTTTTCGCATATTTTTGTGTTATTATTATATTCATCTTCTTTGTTGCAAACTGTTTTTTTTTTTTTTTNTCCCTTCATTTTTAACTTTTTTTTTTAACATTCTCATCATATATGTTTCCAAAGAAAATACTAACTATTGCTATCCATGACCAGACATAACAGTCATATAAGTGCTTGCAGCAACGGTTTCTTGGGGGTTTTTGGACATGGAGTTGGTTTATGCTACCAGGTTAGCTAAACAATGGCATGTGATAATGTATTTGTTAAAATTTTGTTGTGTAGATATAAGATTGTTTAACAACAGATTTGGTTAATCTATTGTTGCCATTTCAATGCTTGGGCAGCACTAGAATATTGGTGCTTGCAATTATGACATTTTATTTTTTATTGTTGTGGTGTAAAGCCAATATTCAAAATGTTACAAGTGATTCATCCTCTTTTTTGCTTCATTTCAAAACACTTATTTAAATTTGTTGGAGAAGATTGTAGATAATAAACTTCATGCAGGTGATTAAATCCGTCTTATGCTTATCATGCTTGAAAGCAGTTATTTTTCTGTATGATTGAAAAACTCTTGCGAAGTCATAGTTTACTTTACCAAGTGAACTTGTTATCAATTTTTGTATCCAGCGGTGTTTGTATACTAGATGTTCGCATTTTTTCCCCATGCCAACTAAATAAATGAATAGTTAATTTTCTGTTGTAGTTATGGTTTTAATAAAATGGAAAAAAAAATATTTAGAGAAAGGAAACCAAGAAACTAAAATAAAATAGTTTTACATTTAAAGTTTACATAAAAAGAGCGACCAACGGTGCATATAATTAAATCCAGCTATTTCCTAGGAGTGTAATTGAATCAACATTATCATGAGTTCTGAATTATCCTTCCATTTCACTTTCCTATAAGTTCAAATTGTACTTGACGAAGATTGTTTTGAGTTCCAAAATTATGTTTCAGGATAAAGAACATTTAGCAAAACTAGCTGTAGATGTGGTTATGAGGCTAAAGTCATGATAAAACAGTGGAAGTACTCTTTAAATAAGCTGGAGTGCATGGGTTCTTTTTCTTTTGCTTCATAATTTATCATTTTCTTTTGCTGCATAATTTATCCTTTTCTTCTAAGTCCGTCTTCACTGTCAGATGGTTTTGTGTTGAATTTGACCTCCGTATCGCTTTTGTGTAATATTTGTTTGCCATTGTTGCTATCAAAATATCTTTTGTTGATCAAGTGAGGATGATGTTGGCAGGGAACTACGAATTTGGAACCAATTCATGTCATAAAGAAGCCTGGTGGTTCTTGAAAGTTTCTTTTTTTGGTAAATGAAATTTTTATTGTTTAGTGTCTGTTGGGGGATATTTTTTGCGATTAATGTAGTCTTCAATCCTCTCCATATCACATTCCATGTTAAAAGTCCTTAGCATAACAAATGTATATTAAATGGATTGGTCACTACATTTGGGAGTTCTATGTTAAAAGTCCTTGACAAAACAAATATAGATTTAATGGATTGGTGACTACATTTTAGAATTTTAAAGCATTTTGAATTTTGGGTTCACAGTTCAAGTAAATATGTTTGTCTAGATTTATTTTTGGAAGAATCTACTTATTTGTTGGATTGTTTGCCATTTGATTTTAGAGTAGTGCGAAAAGATAACATAATCTTGATGTTTACGTATGAATTATTTATAAAATGTTTTATATGGCTTAATAGAACACATTTTTTTGACTCATTTATTATATAAATCACAATACAATTTTAAAAACATTAATAACATATTACTACAGTGGGCCGGCTGTGCAAGGCACAACTGGAGGCTGCTAGTACACATAGAAAATAAAATGTAAAATTTTGTTTGCAAATTGTGCATATGCACAATATCATACTAGTTTTTATTTTTTAACAATAATTTCATGGAAAATTTTTAAAAAATCTCGGCTCCAAATGTACTTGCCCTTTCAATCCCAACTCACTTTATTTGCTGGCAACATTTTCGTATATATCTGCTCACCGAAATTTTTCTCTACTGCCGAAATCACATCATAATTCCTAGGTTCGTCGCGCACGCTCTGCTGTCCAAGCGCCCAAATTAGGGTTTTAGTCGCTGACGTTGAATCTCGTGGTTTATCTATGGCCTAAGAGAAGACACCAAGGCTGAAGCTGCGAAGCAGGAGGAGGAGGATCTATCGGAGGTGGAAGAAGATTGCGGTGAGCTGAAATCGGACGAGGCTAAGGAGGAGGCGGAAGAACCAGAGGAAGATGAAAATGTTGAGGGAAAAAAAATGAAGTGAAAGAGGAAACGGAGGGGGAGGCATAGGAGGCAGATTAGGGCAAAGGCGAGGATGGAGAAGACGAAGGAGATGAAGAGAAGACTGGGAAAAGTTAAAAGAAGGGTCCAAACAGAAAGATGAAAGGCGATACTGTTGAGTTGAAATCGCCCCAGACGCTCGGGAGCGAGAGGCCCACGAGGGAGAGGAAAGTGGTGTAGAGATTTAAGGTGGCAGAGACCCCAAGGAGTTCTGCCAGTAATCCATTGTCCATTGAGAAGGTAAATTGTGATATTTCATTTTTGTTGGCACTATCATTGTATGAAATTGGAGTTGAGATGATATGAATGGAAAATGGTAAAGAAAGTGCCTTTCCATTGTCTTTGTTTTGAACAAACATGTATATATGTTTCTCTGGTATGAAATTTTTTATGGTCAAATGTAGATGGCTCGAATGGTCTTAGAATAGTTTTGATCATTGACTGGCTTGCCTGGTTTGTTGGTCAGTGGCTTTCGTTCTTATTTTTTACTTTAGGGTATGATAAATGGAAATCTTATGCTGTGTCTGGACTTTTGGTTTTGGGATAGAATGAGATGTCAGTTAATGGTATATACATTTGCATAGATAAAGTATGCCTGCCTATTAAGTTAATCCCTTTAAATATGGCGCTTTTGTTTCAAATGGAGAAAATTTGTGCTTCAAATAATTTATATACATTATTGATGAATGAAAGATGAAATTTTGTGTTGAATGTTTTATTGTTCATTTACATCCCTTTCTCTGGGTGGAGTTGGAGCCGGGGTTAGTTGGGATTCTGACCAACAAGTTTATTGATTCTATAATAACAGGGTCAAGGCACAGCAACTTAAGGATATCCCTAATGGTATGTTCTTTCCTTTTCACCATATTGTTCATGCTCCTTTTCACTGTCTTATCACATTTGATTTTCTGGAGTTTGCTTATAGTGGATATATGTTTGTTGAGATGGCTGTTTTACTTCTGCTTGTGGTAGATTTTGATAGGATCATATCAAATATTGTGGGTTTATGCACTTTGATACATTTTTACTGCATCATGTGCCGTTCTATACTGTTGCATTTGTCAAAGTCAATGCTTTGTTTACAAGTTCGACAAAGTCTGCAATAGTAGCAGTTTGCCACTTATACAGATCCACTAGAGACCATGAGCTTGTATTTCTAGTATTACCAGTCACCTTTCATGAGGGTGTTTTACTGTGATATCATGGTTGTTCTCTGGGCCTCTCAATTTATTAGGTACTTAGAATCATGTCCTCGTCAATCCCTCTATA
>BKCP01005650.1:176227-187412 GCA_008636005.1 Striga asiatica
AATTCATCCATGGCTTTTTCATTGCTTTTGCCGACATATTGAGTCTGTATAGACAATAGTTATTTTTGCTTTTATCTATGTATGTTGAAACTTTTAAAATTAAAATTTACTATTAGTTCTTCAAATGTAATATATAAATAGTATATTTCATATGTAAAATAATAATTATTTTCGCTATTTAATATTCAATATGTAAGAAATGTAACATAATTTCGAAATTAATAGGTAATTTCGAGATAAAATAATGAGTGATTTTTGAAAAAAAATATGGACTAAAAAGCCCATGTGTTCAAAATATATTTTTAGTAGAAGAATTGTAAACATGATTAATTAATTATAAAAACTACTACGTAAAAGTTTTAATGTTTAAAGAGAATAAAAATAAAATCCATATTGCATTGAAAAATCCACCTAATATTTGCTATAACTTACATTGGAAAATTTTCATTATCTAATTCAATAGAGATCAAATTAAATTACATTAGAATTTTTGTGGATGTAATGATTCCAATTACTATTATTTATTGTTGTGTGAACTTTTATTGAATTTTTTTACCATATTTCAAGCGTTGGAGAAAATGTCATTCATTATAAAAATACAATGGAACTTTCATTGATAAAGCTACTTGCAGTGGCGGATCCAAAATAATTTCATATTGGAGGCAATATTTAGTTAGTAGAAAAATAGTATACCATCAAAATAACATAATGTCATTACAATTTATAACTTATATTGTTCATAATTTGTCATATTCCTCATTTGTTATTTTTTTTAAACACATCAATACAGTCCCATTAGGTTAAAAAATATTTAAAAACAACATATATTTTCTCAACTCAACATAATACAATCATCGAAAATAACATATATATTTTCTTAAAAATTTTTATTAACAAACAATTCATGTTTTAGTATAGTTGACTCGATAAAATAATTGATAAAATTATAAATTATGAATATATAATTAAAATTCCACATACATTTAAAAAGACATAAAAGTATATTTTGATGTTAGAGAAAAAGTATATCGTAAAAGAGAGAATAAAAGTTATCATCAAGATTAGAAAAATAGAACCCGAAGGTAAAATTATGAATTTTGATAATTATCATATTTCCTTTAGTTATGATACCGCGTTATTATAACTTTAACAAAGTTATGAGCTGAATTAAATTAGAATTGGTAGAGTTGTAAATTAATTAATTATGTATATTTGTTTCTTTTAATACTATTTCTAAATAGGGGGCATGGTTAAAATTATGAAAAATGTTCCTACAATTTTCGTTATGTTGCGCAAATTGATACCTTATGCTACATGGTTTGGGTTGAGGGCCTGTGTCAGAACATTAAAATATGTTCGTTAGAATTATCGTTGAAATTTCAATGTAATATATTTTGTTGGAATTACATCATTCTCTTATACTAAACATATGACTCCAGATCCATAAAAAAATTGCATTATAAAAAATATTTTGTGTAGTTAATTATCATGAAAATTGTTGATAATGATACAAAATATAACATTATTTAAAACAAAAAAAAGATACATCTATGTTAAAAAGTCCTTAATTATTTTAATAGTAATATAATAACTAAACAAGGATCCGGAATACTGTTCTATGTAATAAATATAAAACCACAATGAGAAAACTTATAGCTCACATTCAATCCAAAAGTAAAAAAAGTGATAAAATTAATTAATGTCCTGTATATCAATTGGTGATGACGAATGATAAATAAGAAATATACTTAAGATGCACACACACACACACACACATATATATATACATACATATATATATATATAAATATATTGCATTCAAATCGGTATATTAGTCTTAATTTGTTTACTTAAAAGTTCAGTTATTTTTTGCCATTATATTTTTACATATTTAAATACTTAGTATTTTTTATTTTTTACCTTTTTATGAGTAATATATTTCAAATAAAATTATATTGGAATATTTGTGAGTTTGATTCCAAGTACCATTATTTATTGTTGTGTGAATTTCGTTGATTTTTTTTTTTTCCGACAATATTTCAACCGTTTGAAAAACTGTGGCTGAAATTGTAAATACAGTGGTCGATCAAAACTGATTTCATATTGGGAGCATTATATAAAAAATAGAAAAAGTATACCATCAATATAACATAATGCCACTACAATTCACAAATTATACTTTTTGTAATTTTTCATCTTTCTCATATGTAATATTTTTTTTAACACATCAATAAAATTATAATAAGTTAAATAATATTTAAAAAAAGAAGCATATTTCAAAATAAGAAAATATGAATAATATAATATTTTTTAAATTTTTTATGAAAATAAAAATATGTTGTAGTATAGTTAACTCGACAATATAATTGATGAATGTATAAATTATGAATATATTACTAGAATTCTACATACAGTTAAGTAAAACATAGAAAATTTATTTTAAAGTTAAAAAAATATGTGGCAAAACAGAGAATAGAAACTATCATCAAGATTAAAAAGAAAAGAGAAAATTAGAGTGTCAAATTGTAAAGTTTTGATAACTATCATATTTTCTTTGGTTGTAATACCACGTTTATATTATATCTTTAGTAAAGTTATAAGTTGAATTCAACTATAAGTAGTTGAGTTGTAATTAATCCATTATGTATCTTTTTTTCATTTAGTTTTATTTTCTAAATGGGAGGAATTATTAAAATTATGAAAAATGTTCCCACAATTTTTGTTAGATATCTTATGCTATATGTTTTGGGAAGAGGTCTGTGCCAGGACTATTAGATAAACATGCATCTGCCCCTGATTTCAACAAAATATTTTTGTTATAACTTTCACTAAAAACATCAAACGGGAGTATAACATTGAAATTGTCGTTGAAATTTTGTTGTAACATGTTTTTATTGAAATTTTATAATTTTCTTGTAGTAAAATTATGGATCCAAATCAAACTAAAAAATTTTGCATTACATATACTTTTGTGTGCAGATAAATATTTTAAAAATTATTGATAATGATACAAAATATAACAAATTCTATGTAATTATCATTTAATCTATGATAATTTGTATTTTTTCAAACTAAATAAGATACATCTACGTTTAATTATTTTCTTAGTATTATAATAACTAAATAAATGGTAAGAATGATGTTCTACGTGATAAAAAAGGTAAGAATAGACAATGAGAAAGCTTATAGATCGCATTCCATCCAAATGTAAAAAAAGTTATAAAATTAATTAATGTCCTATGTCAATTGGAACTGACCAATAATAAATGTAAAACATACTTAAGGTGCACATTTATAAAGAATATACTTATTTTTGTGCATTAAAATCGGTATGTCAGCCTTAATCTTTTAGTTAATAATTTTATTACTTTATGCTTTTTAAAATTTTCAATAGGAAATACTTAATATTCTTTATTTGTTGCCATTTTTATATGTAATATATTTCATAATTGTTTTCAATGATGTTTAATTTGACCAATGTATTGTAATAAAATAAAAATAATATAATTATTTATCTCAATATAAGATAATAAAATATATAACTAGTAATACCAATTTAAAATAATAAATGGACCTAAAAGTATCTTATAAAATAAATCATAGATCCATGCAAACTCATTTTTATTAAGTATAAATAACATTAGATAAACTTGTGGTATGTTTTCTTACATAGATTTGAAATATTTATAATAAGAAAACGTGTAACTATTACCAACACTAACTATGTGAATTAAAAGAAAAAATAAATGAGATGTTTGTTAAACTATTATTCAATTACCGCTTGAAAGGGAACACCATAATGGTTGTAAAATATATTTTTTGCGAATATGAAAATGAGTTAGTTACTTAGTATTTTATCAAATATTGGAAAATAAATCTAAAAACTTTTAATCTTATAAACAATATAAAAGTACACTTAATCAAATATATTATTACTATAAAACACATAAAAAAAATTGCAATGCATATAAAGTGCTCTAATTCTTTCAATAAATAAAATATTATCTGTGAATAAAATAAAAAGCAAATAAAATAATAGTCATGCAATGAGGAAAAGAAAAAGTCCGAATTTTCTTAGAGAAGTTTGAATAATAATATCAAGAAACAAAAATATTTCAAAATTACTACTTTTTTGTTGTTGTTAGTATTTAAGTATATGTTCTTTGCAAGAAAGTAGTTTTCATAAATAATGATCATATTCTATCATAATATAGACCATAAACTTTAATCATGACTTTGTAATAATAAAATTCACAGATGACTACGAGTATCATTATAATAGAATTCAAATTCTCCTAATCTCAAATGTTTTGAGAAATAATGAAGCCAAATATTGTTTTGTTTTGTTATTGTTGAAAAATCAAGAAAGGATCTTTATCTTGAATTTTCGAAGCATTATGTATGCTGCAAAAAGTTGGACAATAATTGCATTAAATAATATATGTAAATCCGAACGAATGTGAATGGATTATGATAAACAACTCTAAATCATTGCAACAACCAAAATGCTCAATGATTTACAAACAATAGATTATGTAGTTCGTCTATCCTTCTAATAAATAACATTGAAAAGGAAATGTCTGATTCTTATCAAAATGTTTTTGAATGTTTGAATAAGTTATCACTTTTTTATATGAATATTTACAATCTCAATTGTGTATTGTGCTCCATCATATGCACAATTACTTTAGAGTACATACTTTCATGTAATAAGTGATGATTTTAAAAATTAATTTAGCGTCTGGGGTGAAGTAAATCAAGATTTTGGAAAGTCAATTTTTATTTAGAGATGAAATTCTTTCCCATCTCATGGGAATGTACTATTTTGTCTATATGGTGAGAGAGTAATGTAGTAGTTTATACAATGATTTAAAAAAAATCACACGTACGGTTGGTTATTTCACATAGATATGTATGAACTGTGAACTGTTAGTAGAAGCACCCTATAATGATCATACAATCATGAAGTTTGACTATATGTTTGGCTAAATGCGTATTGAATAAAGTAGACATTTCACCAAATTAATTAAAAAGAAGTTTGCAATATTATGGAGGTATTGAGCTCTAACGAGTATGAATGTTTCTTAGGAGAACGTCAAAATATAAATTAAAATGAAAGAAAACCACTCTTGAATCTAACATAAATAAATAAAAGAAAACATGCATCTATGATATACATTAGATCCATATTTAATTATTTAATGTTTTTTTTTTTTTATTAGAGACTCATTTTTCATATATTTTTGTTGCGCTTGTAACATGTTATTTAAAATTTTTTCGTTAGGACATCATTATGTTATTTTTGACAAAAAATACATTAAGAGCTTATTTGTTCTACGTTCATTTTGTTCCTGCGATGATATGTTTAATAAATTAATTAATTTATCGTACTAAATATAATCGGCAAAAAAAAATTCATCACCACGTGCATCGCACGTGCACTTTATTAGTTTTACTAAAAGCAACATATCACAGGGGATTAATGTTGTAGGGCAAATATATGCTTGTTGATAGCTGATATCTGGATGCGTGTGTAGGAGCATATTTTTTTTTTAATTCATCCATGGCTTTTTCACTGCTTTTGCTGACATATTGAGTCTGTATTGATAAAAAGTAAAGTAAAATTGTCATATTATAGGTAAAGTAACCCCATTGGTATTTGGTTGTGATCTTATGATTTGTTCAGTGGCTTTGAAGTTGTCCAAGAGAAAAGATGATGAGAATCTCCTGCTTCTTCCCACAATTATTTATGGAAAGAAAGCAAAGGTCCTACTTGCACCTCTCAAGCCAACTTGTCATCTCTGTCTAGAAACCTCCATTCTCTACTCTCTCTCTCTCTACTCACCAACTTGAATAGAAAAAGGTGAAGAGAGGGTTTTGTGGTTTCTAATTTATTGAGGATCTTGAAGTGGAAAATGGCTGCTTTACTTGTGAGCTTAGTGCTTCTCATAGCCATGTCTGGCCATTCAGATGCCACTTATTGTCAGTGTAACCCAAATTTGAGCCAGGATGTGTTTCAGAAGAACATAGATTATGCTTGTGGAGCTAGGGCTGATTGTACAGACATCCATCAAAACGGGCCTTGCTTTAACCCTAACACTGAGGGATCACTGTAATTTTGCTGTTAACAGTTATTACCAGAGAAGAAACCAAGTGCAGGGCAACTGTGATTTTCAGGGAACTGCCACTGTTACCTCAGCACTCCCTACTACAAATACAAGTTTTGGATGTGTGTACCAAGATAGTCCAAGCTCCGGCACCAGCACAGGCGGTACCTCCACCGGCGGCAAAAATTCCGGCGGAACACTTTCAGGCAGCCTTGGGCCCATTGGGAGCGGATATGACAATAATTTCGGTGTTACTCTATCTTCTCAAACAGCATCTTTATGATGCTCGTACTGTGGGTTTTTGTGTCTCGTCTAGTTGCATGCATCGATATCGACCGGAAGGGGGTTTAAGCCTTGTTGTACAATGTTCTCTTCTGTTTAGAATTTCCCATGTAAATCTAGATAGAGAGGCAGCATAATGTTTATTATTATTATATTTATTAGTTAATGACAAAAGAATTCGTCGCTTTGTATGTTTTTGGAGACAATGAATATTTTGTCCCTACTATTTTTTGTGACATTTTTTTTATCTATCATATTGCAAATTTCTTTCTATGACGACCAATATTTTGTAGTTATAAAATAAATATTTCATGACTAATTATATGAAATTTGACGATTTTTATAACGAAAACGCAACAAATATATTCGTCACTAAAATTTATAAATTTGATAAAATAATAAAATTTGTCACTAAAAAATAATATTTAGATGACAAAGTTAAGTTTTTGTCATTTAAAACTTTGCTTTTTATGACAAAATATTTGTTTACATGACGAAATTATCATAATAAACGTGACGAAATTATCGTCATGAAAGATGACCAAATAACATGACGATACTTATAAACGTCATTATAAATGAAAAATTTGGTGACAAGTTCGAAATTTGTCACTTAGATCTATTATGACGCGGCTACGGTGACTGTAATGCCCCGTTTAACTTATGGAATTTTGGGAGTTATTTATTATTGAATGCTATAAATTATTAATTTGTCCCATATGATTTATCTTAATTGTTTAAATATTAATAAATTGTCTAAATGTCTAAATGCTATTATTATAAATTGTCAAATTGAGTATTTATATTTTTACTATTATTATTATTATTATTATTATTATTATTATTATTATTATTATTATTATTATTATTATTATTNTTGAGGATAAAGACTCTAAATCTAAGCCCTACTTTATTTTTACGCGCAACTTTTCCTATTTTCTTCTCTCGACGGCGACTTTGACCAGAACAGAGAAAATCGATCTCATCCTCCATCTCTCGCAAATCTGACCATCACCCTCGCTTTTCTTCATCATCGCCATCATCTTCTCCACCCTTCCCGCTGCCTATTCATCCCGCCACCATCATCTCTCGGCGTTCATCTCCTCCGCGACGAGCGCATCTCGTCAGCCCCATCTCGCCGCCGCGGCCGGCCCTGCTTCCGGCGACTCCCGAACGCTGCAACACCTCGACCTCCTTCCTCCGGCGAGCCTTTCCTGGCCGTGAACAGCCCCGACGTGAACCAGCAGAGCACCTCCCGTCGCTGCAAGTCCTGCCGGAGAAGAGGGCACAAAGCCGGAAGGCAAGCTCTTCAATGACCAACGAAGCCTCTCCGATGGACCCTTGCCATCGCAGCATCACCGGCGAGAACCAGTCCGGCGAACCCGTCCACCATTGCCGTGAACCCTTCTCTGTTCGCAAACAGCAAGCCGCCCCGCGAAGTTCATCGGCGAGTTCTGACCTCCATCGCTGCACGCGGGATGAGGTCAGCGATGCGCGGGACGCGCAATGGCTGACGGGTGCGAGTCCTTGGTGGGCGAGGAATACCGCGCCGCCTAGGGTTGATCCGCGCAACTTGGGGCGCAAGGCAGAAGACGCGAGGGAAGCACGCGAGATGATCGCACGAGCAAAGGGCGCAAGCCTAATCCTCATAGGAATAGGCAAGGCGCGAATACTAGACCTCGCGGGACTAGGAAAAGCAGCTGAGTGTTGGTACGCGCGTGATAGATTCGCGACGGGAGTAATCCTCAAAGGAACAGGCAAAGTAGATGGGAGCATATTCCTAGTAGGAATAGGCAAAGCGGAGGCGCGCTCGAGCAAACGCCTTGGCGAATTAGGACTAGGCGAAGCGGGCTCGGGTATGGTCCTTCAAGGCATAGGGGAGAGCACGCCGAACGGACACAAGGCGACACGCGCGCGGAGGCTAGGGATTCTTCCCTAGGTGGAGTAGGAATGGCGCGCGCGGGGATAGGCTAGGATTTCCCTACTTGGAGTGCAAGACAAGATCTCCAAGGATCCTTTAGATATTTAGTTTCCTTATTGCTTATGATATCTAGATTGTTTAGGACTTTAATATTTTATTGCTTTAATTAGTGATTTAGTTGCCTTAGGATTAGATATATTCCATCTATTAGAGTTATAGGTAGATTAGGACTAGATCTATTTGGTGCCTATATAAAGGCCTTTCCTCTTGTTATTTTAATCATGTCTTGAATTAATGAAAAAACCGAACTTTGTGTTCAAATTCTTGTGTTAGATTTCTTTTGAGATTTAGTGCAAAATCCTTGTTACGAGAAGGGCGTTTCACCGCATAGCTCGAGCAAGACGAGTTTAGCAAGGATTCACGTCCGAGCTGTCTCACCTATCGCGAGAAGATAAAGAGATTAACCTCCGAGTCGTCCGCAACCCTCGCCGGAGATCGAGCTCACGCAACGTCCGAGGCAAGGTCACGAGTCGGGAACACGCGATTCTTCATCATTGGTGCTTTCATTGAGAGTGTCAATCGCGTGTTCTTTATCCCATCCCTTTCTTTAATTTTTGAGTCTTAAAAAAAAAAATGAGCATGTTTTCTAAGGAGGAGATCGAGACAAGTTGGCGTTCATGGGAGAAGATGGTGCAATCAATGAAAGCAAAACAATGGCGTCGAAGAGAGGAGAAGTTGGAAGGATTGGAGAGGAGTTTGATCCCAAAGGGGCGGAAATATTTGGAGGAGTTGTACGAGCGAAAGAATTTTGAGGAGGAGATGTTTCGACGACAAGATGAGGGTCTATGCTTTACTTGCCCCGAAAAATATGTGTCGGGCCATAAATGCAAGTCAAACGATGCAAGGGTCCAGGTCGTCGAAGTCGAGGTCGAGCATGATGAAGGCAAACCCAAAACTATGGTCGAACAACTCGAGCAGGAGGCCAAGTGCATGGTCGAGGTAGAAGATGTGGTCGACGAGGACCATGAGGAGGAGATGGTCGTGGTCGACGCGGACCATGACGAGGAGACCATATTCCCGTTCGATTGTGCGGGCTATGTTGAAGACGAGGTCACCAAGTCCATGGTCGAGCGAGTCGAGTCCGAGGATCTACCTTCGTTCAACGACGTGTTCATAGACGAGGGAGTTACGGTCGACTACTTAGGGCCACCTATTTACGACGTGTACCTCGATGATGACGAGCACTTGATGGTCGAGGAGTTTTGGGAGAAAGCCGAGGTGGTCGAAGCTCCAAGGCTCGAGGAGGTTTCGGATGTGGCCAAGATATCCGGGGTCGTTGGAGTCGAGAAAACAGAAGAAGAGGTTGATATGATCGAAGAGGACGACGAGCCCCGAATGGAGATACTTGATGAGTCCTTGAGGACAAGGACAAACTTTAAGGGGGCGGGAATGATGCGAATGTGGGTTTCGAGGCCTGAGGATGCACACGGTCGTGGGACGCAACGACCCGAGAAGGCCGGGCGACACGAGTCGGCGCATACGCGGCTGAGGCGATCGACATACCGAGGCTATAAGAAGGTGGCTCGTGAAAGCTGCGCGCGAGGAAATCGCGTGACACATAGACGTGCGAAACGAGTGGGCTGCGTGACAAGGCAGGCGGGATCGAGGTGCGGAAGCCAAGGCCGCGTGATGAAGGAAACGCATAGGACGGACGATCGGGACAAGGGGCACGGTCCGAAAGCCAGCAATCGGAGGAAGGCTCTCGTGTTGTCCACTCGTGAGCGGGACGACGCGCGAATGCGGGAGCGCGTGCGTGGCGCGACGGGGCACACGCGGGATGAGGTCAGCGACGCGCGGGACGCGCAATGGCTGACGGGTGCGAGTCCTTGGTGGTCGAGGAATACCGCGCCGCCTAGGGTTGATCCGCGCAACTTGGGGCGCAAGGCAGAGGACGCGAGGGAAGCACGCGAGATGATCGCACGAGCAAAGGGCGCAAGCCTAGTCCTCATAGGAATAGGCAAGGCGCGAATACTAGACCTCGCAGGACTAGGAAAAGCAGCTGAGTGTTGGTACGCGCGTGATAGATCCGCGACGGGAGTAATCCTCAAAGGAACAGGCAAAGTAGATGGGAGCATATTCCTAGTAGGAATAGGCAAAGCGGAGGCGCGCTTGAGCAAACGCCTTGGCGGATTTGGACTAGGCGAAGCGGGCTCGGGTATGGTCCTTCAAGGCATAGGGGAGACGCACGCCGAACGGACACAAGGCGACGCGCGCGCGGAGGCTAGGGATTCTTCCCTAGGTGGAGTAGGAATGGCGCGCGCGGGGATAGGCTAGGATTTCCCAACTTGGAGTGCAAGACAAGATCTCCAAGGATCCTTTAGATATTTAGTTTCCTTATTGCTTATGATATCTAGATTGTTTAGGACTTTAATATTTTATTGCTTTAATTAGTGATTTAGTTGCCTTAGGATTAGATATATTCTATCTATTAGAGTTATAGGTAGATTAGGACTAGATCTATTTGGTGCCTATATAAAGGCCTTTCCTCTTGTTATTTTAATCATGTCTTGAATTAATGAAAAAACCGAACTTTGTGTTCAAATTCTTGTGTTAGATTTCTTTTGAGATTTAGTGCAAAATCCTTGTTACGAGAAGGGCGTTTCACCGCATAGCTCGAGCAAGACGAGTTTGACAAGGATTCACGTCCGAGCTGTCTCACCTATCGCGAGAAGATAAGGAGATTAACCTCCGAGTCGTCCGCAACCCTCGTCGGAGATCGAGCTCACGCAACGTCCGAGGCAAGGTCACGAGTCGGGAACACGCGATTCTTCATCACGCGGGGTCACCGCGCCCGCGCCGGGGCGCTGGGCAAGGC
>BKCP01005650.1:187422-201140 GCA_008636005.1 Striga asiatica
GGCGCTGGAGCGCGGTACAGGGCGCTGGGCAGGCGCTGGGCGCGGTCTGAGGGCCGGCTGATGGCCTCTGCGGGGTCCTGGGTACTATTGGCACGAGGTCTGGGCGCTGGGGACGTTCTGGGCACGGTCGGGCGCTGGCAGACTTAGGGCAGTGCGCGCGGGCGACACGGGAGGCACGCAGGGCACAGGGCACGCACAGGTAGGGCGCAGGCACGGGCCATAGGCCCAAAGACAAGGAATTTTTATAACACCCGAACCTTTTTAAAATCGACTCGACCGTTTTCAACGAAACTTTGCCACATTAATAAGGACCCAAAAACACATAATCACACCAGATGTCACCCTCTAAAAATCAATTTAACCCAGGTAAATAATTTTTGCAAAATAATTCCAAAACTAGGGTTTTTCAAGACCACCGAGCAAACGATCGAATTTTCACTTGAAACTTCGGCACAACAGAGGTCGAACCCAAATATTACAATTCCCAGAAGATGGGATTAAAATAATTAAAACTCGATTTTATATTGATTTTACAATAATCTGACCGAAATTTGATTTTAAATGTTCGACAGGTTATACATCGAATTTTTACTTGAAAATTTTACACAATGCGTTTCAAACACAGAGGGTTCATCCCTCAAAAGTTCAGATTAAAAGCCCGAGAATTTAAATTGATATCGATTTTACAAAATTCCAAACCTAGATTGGATTAAAAAATCCAAATCTAAAAATTTACAAGACCAAATCACCCAAATCCTTTTTCAAATGATCAAGGACGTTCCTAGGTTCTATATTCCACAGGGTTTTACATTTTAACACGGATCTAACAAGAACTCATCGAATTTCAATCAAACATGCATATTATTCACTTACTTTCCACAATAATCATCAATTTTAAAAAAAAAAAACTCAAGAAAGACCAGCATTATAACATTATATAATTCGAATTTTTGAGAGGGTACAGCCATCAAGTACCGCTTTCGGGGTCCTTGCACTCAAAGGAGTACAAGGGAAAGGGTTCGGGGCTTGCTTCGGGGTTCGCCGGGGGTGCGTGATGGCGCGGAGGCGTGGTGCTCGGAGCTTTTGAGAGGGGGAGGGTGGCGGCTGGTCTTGGGAAGAGAGGAGGGTGTTTGGAGACTTGGGGAGGGGGAAAGAGGGCTATAATATTTCTAAGTGTCTGGTTTGACCCCAGTTTGACTTTGGCTTGGTTTGGTCAACACGTAAAGATAAAAGTAGATCCTTGGATCGATTTTAACCGGTTTTTCGAACGACTTAATTAAATTAAATCGAACGGGACATTATATTATTTTGAAGATAATATAATGTGATGGCTTGAACGAGCTAAATAATTATTAACCCGAATTAATAATAATACCAAGTAATCACATAAATTCCAATTAATCACATAAAATCCAATAATCGAACGGCTTAGATTCGAACTATGCGATTAAACCGAAATCGCCGAGCGACGAACGTTTTACATCAAAACGATCGAGTACTTCCACATAAGATTTAAGTCGACATCGCGACCAATAAAATAAATATAAACTTATAAATAAAATCCGATAAATAGAATTATCCAAGAAATTTTATCAACCGAATGGAGCGTTACAAAGAGTATACAAGAAGACAAGAATTTAAGAAAGGCAGCACGACTGCTTTGTCTTCACGAGTCCACGATTCACTGTTTTCATCATCGGTTCAAGTTGCTCCCTTCGTTTAAGCCTTCTCCTTTCGAGATGCCTCGCGAATGGTCCTCATCCGAAGATATAAAAAAAAATACATCGAGAGGACTGTTATACACAGAACTCAGCTCGATAACATCACATCGAATTTCTAAACAAACAAAACCTCAAGTTAGAACTTAACTCTATATCGTAGAGTTCAAGTTCATACAACTAAGGTTCGCCACTCATCTAGAGTTCCAGAACGTTTAAAAGTAGGAGGATAAACTCCTAAGCCCCGATTTACATATCATATCATTTCATTTCAATAATCAGGCAATCATAATCCATTCTCACTCATTCATTAATCTCATACCTGAGCTGGCGAGGCACGACGGAAGCGAGTGGTCATATACTACCTCATAGTATGCCAGTATTTCACAAGGTTCACATTATTCACACATAACAGTCTACAGAAACGCAGACTGACTCTGATACCAAACTGTAACGCCCCACTTTTTATTGCCGAAAATCAGTATAAATTTTTCAAATTTTTTTCAAATACTTGAGGCGCTACTCATTTTTTTTTTTCTTTCAAAACAAACTCCAATACTTATCCAATTTTTCAATACTTAATCAATCATCACTATCAATCATCAATAATTACTAACTCCCAAACGGGTTTTTCCAAAAGCATAAGTCATTACCCAAACCGGGTTTCAATAATATTCATAAGTTCTAAGGAGCATCTCCTTATCATTATTCAATCATAAAATCCGGAATTCATAAAAGCAATATTATTCCAAATTCATAAATGCGGAAGCATAAACAATAATAGGACCAGTCTTATAGACCGACCACCACTCGCTCTACTCCGCCATCGTGCCTGCCTCGCTTAACCTGAAACGTGAATTTCAGGTGGGGATGAGCACAGTTGGAAAAAGTAGTGCTCACCACTATGCAATAAACATTTTCATAACATATCAGAAATTATGACCACAGCATGTATAAGAATCAATCAAGTATCCCCAAAACTTTCCTCATAAATTCACAGTGTTCATACTCATGTGCACATCTATATCAATAGACTACTGCCGGTAGACGCATCGAATTCCCCACGGGCTTCTATCGAACGCCCCATGGGCTTTACGTCTCTGCCCTCCGGTCTTACACATCGAATGCCCCATGGGCTTCTATCGATGCCCAGTCAGTAGGAGTAACCCCTCGGATTTTCATTTCATAAATACTGGACAACCGTTCGACGGCCGGTACAGCTCACATCGAAGGCTACATGTTCCATTTGCATACTTGATCATACCAAAAATTAAAACCGTAATAACATTTACAGCATAGACGATTTTAGAATAACAACCCACCTGGATATAGCAAGAGGTATAGCCAAACACAGAGTTGAAGGAATTATGGCACAAGTTCGGCTCGACGAACCTACAACAATTATAATAGCCTATCACTGACTTTCCAATATACAATACCACACAAGGCACATATACTTAGTCGAAATCATATCAACTAAGCGACTCGTGGATTCCTTGACCGAGTTAAGTACTTTGGAGTGACTACTAGACCTGGACACAACTCATATACTTCAAATATTTCACATAAAACATGCCAACATTAAATAAATCCTATCCGAACCTAACCAACCGATAACCGAACATTAAGACTCCAAAATAAACAAAACTCAAAATCAGGAGTTAGGCTCAGCCATTCAACCTGAAACTTTACCACATTATAAGGCATATAAAAACACATAAACTCACCAAGTTTCAGCCCTAAATTCATCCGGGAACATTTTTAAATGATTTAAGAAAAAACAGCACCAAAATCAGCATTTAATAGTTCATATAGCTACACTTCGAGTTTCAGTCTGAAATTTTTACACAACCTAAAACATCGTAAAATAACAGGTTCCGAAAAGTTTCAGCTCAAAACTCCTAGTGTACAATTTTTAATGAATTTTACAAGTTTCTACACAGAAACCGTCTTAAGCATTCGAACTCCAAAACCTTAGAAATAAAATCCGGGTCTTGGCACACATATTCCGCATACTCAGAGGCACAACATATCAAAAATTCAACTCAAACGGATAACAACTCGATTTATGGTGAATTTATTACGGTTAAGCAGCATGCTCGGTTTAGAAAAATCATAACTCCCAAAATACAACTCGAAACGACTTCAAACCAAAACTAACAGATCAAGGACAACTCCAAGTACCTATAACTCCAGGATTTCCACGAAAAGAACCACATACATTCAGTTTGAAAATTTTTCAAAGTGACGGCAATCACTTTGATATCCAATTCGCAAATATATAACACAATTTTCACAATTCTCATTCAATAGCAACACATCATCATATACTAGCACATATGATTCGAGATATCACGTCAAACGAACACATTCACATAATCGAGCACATAATATCACGCAAAAATACACGAGTCGGGTCAAGCCTTGTACCGTTCTCGGGAATCGAACCAAAACGGAACGAAAGGTTGACGGGCTCGAACACGCAACACGTCTCACGAGAGGACAGCGGCTCGACCAAAGGGGGTGGCTGCTGCATGCTCCCAGTTCACCAGAGATGGCCGTCGAACTCGCCGGAGGGAATGGTGTTTTGGATTATGTGAACTCCCATGTGTATTTGGTTGAGTCTTAATGTCGAGTTTAAGGGTTCCAACGTCCACAGGACTTCACGAACAACTTAGTCGAATTAAGTTCGGTTGAGTATAATTGTGAATTCCGTTTAAGTCAAAGTAGATGTTGATTATAGCATCTGGACTTAATGAAGGTCCTTGACGAGCCGAGCTCGCCGCCTATAAGTGCTTTTGTGTTATCTCATGCTGTTATCGAGATGGAGTGTTGCTTTTAACTTTAAAGATTATGCAGAAGCCATTTAAGGAGGATAGGCGAGTCAGAAACAAGCACATTGCGTAGTGAGGACCCGTCCTTATTCTAAATTTTGTTTTTTCCCCTCCTTTCGGAACCCCAAGAGGAACTTCGCGTTCAAATTCCAAAGTGTGAAGATTGAGAAGTGAGTTGCGCTCGCTTAGGACTGCTGACACGATTAGCTACTCGAGGGGGACAATGATTGTTCGCGCTCGGCATCGAGACAAACGCACAAGAGCTGAAGCCAGCACAATTTGGTTCGATAAGAAGATGGAGTATTTTTCCACCTTAAAAGATTATGCAGAAATCTTTTAAGGAGGATAGTCGAGTCAGAAGCAAGCACATCGCGTAGTGCAGACCCGTCCTTATTCTAAATCTTGTTCTTTTGGAAACCTGGACCAAACCCCAACCCTGGCTCGGTATAACCACGCGAAGTGGTGGCCGAGCACGCACGACCGTGCTGAGAGACGTAAGGCTTGCGCGCGGCTGATCGTTGACTCGCATGCGAACTGCAGCCGCCATCACCGGCCTGTGATGAAATCGTGAACAAGTTGTCAGTGTGACTCGGACACGAGACTGAAAGTTGGCGTCACGTGAACACCTTGATGATGAGGTAATCGGAGTACGCTGACAATACACCGAACGGCCTGTCGAGGTCTTGTGTGTTGTTAGGTACGAAGCAAGTCATTGATACTCATGAGTACAGGCTAAACCGAACTGGGTCCCTTGCAAGAAGATGTACGCCTGAGCTTGGACAGGACTGATCACCCTCCCAAGCAAGAAGGTAAACATATGAGCACAGGGCGAGTCGGATTGGTTCCTGAATGTGAGTATATGCCTTTCGAGTATAAGGCGATAGGACTCATGGGAACGAAATCGAGTTCTGGAGAGTGATGCCGGACCTCGTAATTGGAAATTCCCGTTTGGGTCTGTCGTTGTCTGTGATGTGTGTTCTTTCGCATTTCGGAGGACAGAAATATTTTAAGGAGGATAGATTGTAATGCCCCGTTTAAATTATGGAATCTTGGGAGTTATTTATCAATGTTATTATTTATATTTATTTGTTGTTATTATTATTGAATGATATAAATTATTAATTGTCTGATATGATTTATCTTAATTGTTTAAACATTAATAAATTGTCTAAATGTCTAAATGCTATTATTTAAATTGTCAAATTGAGTATTTATATTTTTACTACTATTATTATTATTATTTTATTAAAATTTAAATTGTGTATTATCAATGTATATTATATATTTGGTTTGTTTATTTAATTGTGCGAATTTATTTATCGAGCCCGAGAAATCTGTATTACTTCTATGTAGTCGGGCCTGAGAGCCGATACGTTTCGTTGAACTGAAACCCGAGAGCCCGCACAAGCCTGAGCCCAACCGAATTGGCCCGCCCAAGTGTGTGTTGAGTGTCTTGAGGATAAAGACTCTAAACCTAAGCCCTACTTTATTTTTACGCGCAACTTTTCCTATTTTCTTCTCTCGACGGCGACTTTGACCAGAACAGAGAAAATCGATCTCATCCTCCATCTCTCGCAAATCTGACCATCACCCTCGCTTTTCTTCATCATCGCCATCATCTTCTCCACCCTTCCCGCTGCCTATTCATCCCGCCACCATCATCTCTCGGCGTTCATCTCCTCCGCGACGAGCGCATCTCGTCAGCCCCATCTCGCCGCCGCGGCCGGCCCTGCTTCCGGCGACTCCCGAACGCTGCAACACCTCGACCTCCTTCCTCCGGCGAGCCTTTCCTGGCCGTGAACAGCCCCGACGTGAACCAGCAGAGCACCTCCCGTCGCTGCAAGTCCTGCCGGAGAAGAGGGCACAAAGCCGGAAGGCAAGCTCTTCAATGACCAACGAAGCCTCTCCGATGGACCCTTGCCATCGCAGCATCACCGGCGAGAACCAGTCCGGCAAACCCGTCCTCCATTGCTGTGAACCCTTCTCTGTTCGCAAACAGCAAGCCGCCCCGCAAAGTTCATCGGCGAGTTCTGACCTCCATCGCTGCAAGCTGTCGACCATTCCCTCCGGCGAGTTCGGCGGCCATCTCTGGTGAACTGGGAGCATGCAGCAGCCACCCCCTTTGGTCGAGCCGCTGTCCTCTCGTGAGACGTGTTGCGTGTTCGAGCCCGTCAACCTTTCGTTCCGTTTTCGTTCGATTCCTGAGAACGGTACAAGGCTTGACCCGACTCGTGTATTTTTGCGTGATATTATGTGCTCGATTATGTGAATGTGTTCGTTTGACGTGATATCTCGAATCATATGTGCTAGTATATGATGATGTGTTGCTATTGAATGAGAATTGTGAAAATTGTGTTATATATTTGCGAATTGGACATCAAAGTGATTGCCGTCACTTTGAAAAATTCTCAAACTGAATGTACGTGGTTCTTTTCGTGGAAATCCTGGAGTTATAGGTACTTGAAGTTGTCCTTGATCTGTTAGTTTTGGTTTGAAGTCGTTTCGAGTTGTATTTTGGGAGTTATGATTTTTCTAAACCGAGCATGCTGCTTAACCGTAATAAATTCACCATAAATCGAGTTGTTATCCGTTTGAGCTGAATTTTTGATATGTTGTGCCTCTGAGTATGTGGAATATGTGTGCCAAGACCCGGATTTTATTTCTAAGGTTTTGGAGTTCGAATGCTTAAAACGGTTTCTGTGCCGAAACTTGTAAAATTCATTAAAAATTGTACACTTGGAGTTTTGAGCTGAAACTTTCAGGAACCTGTTATTTTACGATGTTTTAGGTTGTGTAAAAATTCCAGACTGAAACTCGAAGTGTAGCTATATGAACTATTAAACGCTGATTTTAGTGCTGTTTTTTCTTAAATCATTTAAAAATGTTCCCGGATGAATTTAGGGCTGAAACTTGGTGAGTTTATGTGTTTTTATATGCCTTATAATGTGGTAAAGTTTCAGGTTGAATGGTTGAGCCTAACTCCTGATTCTGAGTTTTGTTTATTTTGGAGTCTTAATGTTCGGTTATCGGTTGGTTAGGTTCGGATAGGATTTATTTAATGTTGGCATGTTTTATGTGAAATATTTAAAGTATATGAGTTGTGTCCAGGTCTAGTAGTCACTCCAAAGTACTTAACTAGGTCAAGGAATCCACGAGTCGCTTAGTCGATATGATTTCGACTAAGTATATGTGCCTTGTGTGGTATTGTATATTGGATAGTCAGTGATAGGCTATTATAATTGATGTAGGTTCGTCGAGCCGAACTTGTGCCATAATTCCTTCAACTCTGTGTTTGGCTATACCTCTTGCTATATCCAGGTGGATTGTTATTCTAAAATCGTCTAGGCTGTAAATGTTATTACGGTTTTAATTTTTGGTATGATCAAGTATGCATATGGAACATGTAGCCTTCGATGTGAGCTGTACCGTCCGTCGAACGGTTGTCCCGTATTTATGAAATGAAAACCCGAGGTGTTACTCCTACTGACTGGGCATCGATAGAAGCCCATGGGGCATTCGATGTGTAAGACCGGAGGGCAGAGACGTAAAGCCCATGAGGCGTTCGATAGAAGCCCGTGGGGAATTCGATGCGTCTACCGGCAGTAGTCAATTGATATAGATGTGCACATGAGTATGAACACTGTGAATTTATGATGAAAGTTTTGGGGGTACTTGATTGATTCTTATACATGCTGTGGCCATAATTTCTGTTATGTTATGAAAATGTTTATTGCATAGTGGTGAGCACTACTTTTTCCAACTGTGCTCATCCCCACCTGAAATTCACGTTTCAGGTTAAGCGAGGCAGGCACGATGGCGGAGCAGAGCGAGTGGTGGTCGGTCTATAAGACTGGTCCTATTATTGTTTATGCTTCCGCATTTATGAATTTGGAATAATATTGCTTTTATGAATTCTGGATTTTATGATTGAATAATGATAAGGAGATGCTCCTTAGAACTTATGAATATTATTGAAACCCGGTTTGGGTAATGACTTATGCTTTTGGAAAAACCCGTTTGGGAGTTAGTAATTATTGATGATTGATAGTGATGATTGATTAAGTATTGAAAAATTGGATAAGTATTGGAGTTTGTTTTGAAAGAAAAAAAAAAGAGTAGCGCCTCAAGTATTTGAAATAAATTTGAAAAATTTATACTGATTTTCGGCAATAAAAAGTGGGGCGTTACAGGTGACGATCTCTGTGACGATAAAATTTCGTCATCAATTCACTTTTGTGACAAAAAATAAGGTTTACATGACGAATTTTATCGTCATGTTTTCTGCAATTTCTTCTAGTACCCTCACGTATGATCCCTGCTCATTGTTCGATCCATTCCCTCACGACCAGCAGGCTCGATTTGCTGCCCCTGTTTGCCGTCCTTTGTCGTGCCAGCACCGCGAGACGAGCACCCGCACGCTAGTCGAGCGTAGCCATCGAGCCCTGCGCATGCGACAACCACGGTTCGGCCTCCCTTCGTGAACTTTGTGTGAATTTTCCTTGGTGAACGCTAGTACGGCTGAAACTCCTCTATTTTTATGGGTTCTTATTGGATATGAATAGATCCTTTAAGAATTGATTAGATTTAACTGAATTCTTATGATTAAGTTTAGATCCCTTTTAATTTATGAAGAAATCAATGGACATTGTTATATTTCATAAAATTCCTGTGGATATTGGGACCTTGGTATGTCTTAGGGCTGTTCTTGAAGCCCTAAGTAGATTGGAATGAGTTATATTGCCTTTTGGAATTTTTGAAAGTCATTATTGCCTCTGAAATTGGAAAAATTATTAAATATCGTAACACTCGGCCATTTTGCTTGGAATTTCGAGGGTTGTTTTCTGTTGATATAAGGTTCCTTGTGTTAAAGTTTCAGATGAAAATTCAATCTATAGGTGCCTAAATTGGGGGATGTTGTTTTTGCCCTAATTTTTTAAAAATCATGTTAAATAATCGGCTTGACCATTTGGTTTGATTTTCTGGAATTTAAAACCTAATATGGTGTATATCCTGCTGTTAAAATTTCAAATCAAAACTCGTTTTATAGGCCTATGAACCAGAACCATTCATTTTGTCCAATTTTTTGCGAAAATTCTTTCTCTGGGTTAGGGTGGTTTTTCAGAGTCCATCTCTGGTGTGCAAGTGCCTTTTTGAGTCTATTTTATTTTGTATAAATTTCATTTTAAACGCCCAAGCCAATCTCCCAAAGGTTTGGTTGAGATGTTGAACTTGTCTGTTTCCCCGGGCCTCTGCCTGCTCCTGTGTACCGTCCCGTGTCCCCTGCGCGGACCCGAGACGCCCGCATACACTTTCCATGCCTGCGCATATCTCTCCGCGTCCAGTGGACATGCCCCGCACCGCGTGCGTGCCCAGACGCATCATGTTGAGTCGTTTCGAACCGTTTTTCATTTTTCCCAAGCTAGTTGACTTTATTTTGACCCGTTAACCTCGTTTCCCGTGCGGAGTCTATTTTTAATGTCTTTAAATGATTTTTCTGAGTCTAGCCTTCAAATCCAAGTGTTCCAACTTCCACAAAAATTTCACGAACTACTTAGTCGATAATGTTCGACTAAGTATTGATTCTTGTTATAAATTTTAAGAGTTAAGATAATATGTTGATGAAATTATCTTCATTAAATGTAGGTATCTGACGAGCCGAGCTCTCAACCTACTCCGCTGATAGAGCATTTTCGTGTTTTAATTGTCCAGGTGGGTTTTATTTAAATATCTATGCCATAAATTGTTTATATTTGTTGGACGGTATGATCAGTGTATGCGTGTGAACCATGTAACCTTCGATGTGTGCTGTTTAGACCTTCGAGACGGTTATCCCTGTCATCGTGTGCTGTTTAGACCTTCGATGGTGCCTAATGATAGGCAGTCTCCCTTGACAGGCAATGCCGTTGAGTGCTGTTTAGACCTTCGGCATGTGCTCCCATTGTTGAGTGCTGTTTAGACCTTCAGTTGCTAATCATTAGGTGTGCACATGAGTATTATATGATTAGGAGATGTGATATTATGATTGATTCACGTTCATGCTGCAATGATACCTATCTATCACTATAACTGATTTANATTATTGCTTCTGTTTTTCATGATTGAACTTATTAGAATTTTCAAACAATGATGTTTAGGAAATTATTGATAAACATAATGTTATGTTTGGTACTTGCTAAATTGCGTTGATAATGAATTGGTTTATTATGATATGGAACCTGATGATTGGTTTGAACCTTATGATATTATGATGTTGGATAATGATATCCTTTGTGTAAATTTGGGAATGAATTCCCGTTAGTTCAGATACGACTTAAACTGTTATATGAAAAGAATGAGTAATGCCGTTAAATGTTTTAAAATCGAAAAATGAATTTCGAAAATTTAACTGTGATTTTTGGATAAGACATGGGTTTAAAAATCAACACAGCATTACACCTAGAATTCTCTTCACCACAGATCAAACTAGAAAAGGAGGAAAAAAAACATTTCGCGAAACAACGTTGGTTGTTGTCATAATTAACTAAAAGCGGACCTCAAAAGACATTTTTATATAACTAGATGAAATTTGTCACAAGGAACTGGATTTATTTCTCTCCATTAGAAAGAGGACTAAAATTGTGTTGATGTTGGGCAGGCAGTACTAGAGAGCTATTCATGAGAATTGGAAGGTTTGACATTCAACATTGTTGCTTGGATTGAAGATGTACTATTTGTAGATAAAACCAACAAAAAAAAAAAATAAGAATAGAGGTGTTACATTATGAATTTGAAATTTATTCATGTTTTGACACTAAGAACAGTGTCCCTCCACTGTTCTTTTATTCAAATGGTAACATACATAAAACAACAATGTTCTTGCTTATCGAACAGAGCTAATTGCAGGTAAAATTACTAAAATTGTCCAGTGAAGGTGACTGCTATAACACTCCTAACAATGTGCTTTCCTGAATCCCAGAGCAAGAAGCCTTTCGCAACAGATGCATTATTCCCCCAACTGGTCATGTTGTTGTTGCGGTGAAAGGTCACGTAGTACGTCGCTTTCTGCTTCAAGCTCGTGAAACAAATCTTCGATGGCCTCACATTAACATTCACACCCTGGGGCTCGACTATGCTCACGGAGTAACAAGAGACGGGATCGCCCACGTTGGTGAGGGTTCGGGAGAAATTCTTGGGCGAGTCGAGCAAAACCGAGAATGTGGGGTAGTTCAGTTGCCCCTGAGGGATTCTCAACGAGCAATTGACCGGCTCCTGCGTGATCATCTTGACCTGGTCCTCTGTGTATCCCAAGCCACACAAAAAAGGGACGTATTCCTCAATTTCAATGTCGTATACCAGACCGGGATCCATTGCTCTATTCGGGTTGACGTGGCCGGCCCCCACAGCGTAGATATCGGCTGGAGTAAGTTTCTCGTCGAGAATCGGTATGTCGTGCGCATTGACGAGGTCTGCGGTGGTCATGATAGCAGATTTCACGGCTGCTGCCGACCATTTGGGGTGTGCGCTCTTGATCAGAGCTGCAACCCCACTAAGGTGAGAACACGACATCGATGTGCCTGACACGATTGTGAATGTCATCCCCAAACTATACGAGCTCGAAGGGTTCGACCCGGCCAGAATGTTTTCGCCCGGCGCAATGATGTCCGGTTTCAAAACCTCAGGAGCTTGCCTGCTGGGCCCCCTGGATGAGAAATAAGAGACGGTGGGAGAAATTAGGTCACCAAGCTCCGTACCCTCGAACGAGATTGTTGCCATTGGGGAGGACGTAGACTTTATGTAGGCCTTGATTTCAAGGCCCGCCCTAAAGGATACCGTCGTGGATGGGAAGTTGATGAGATAAGAATTGTGGCTAAACCCGGCAGTTTCGTCATTGGCCAGTATCATGGCGGCACCACCAGCATCCTTAACTTCCTTGGCTTGATCCTTCGGGCTGATGTGTCTACCTCCGTCGCACAACACAATCTTATTTGTGACATTGAACCGCGCCAGTGACCCCTTGTAGCACTCTTGTTTCCCGGAGCTGTTGTGGTAGACGAGCGGCCATAAGTTTTCAGAAGAGAAGTTTCTGGGCTGCAACACAGACTCCCCATCGAATGCCAATCCATTTCCCAGCTTTGCCGTGGCCCGAATTCTTCGGTCAATGGTGCTTAGCCCGACGGTGAGAAGCCAGGGTGCGTCGTTGATCACTGTCGAGGCGGAAGGACCGTCGTTCCCCCCCGCCACGCTTACGAGGATTCCCTTCTTGGCCGCTGCAAAACCGCCTATCGCTATAACATTTTCGTAAAATGGGTTAGACACATCGCCCAAGGATATGGACAACACGTCTACCCCATCCTCGATGGCGGCATCAATACCGGCTAGAGTGTCGCTTTTTTGGCAGTACCCAGCAAAGCAGACTTTGTATGCCGCGAGGTGAGCGCGTGGGGCTACCCCAGACGCAGTCCCGGCGGCATTTCCTTGGATGCTGACGCCGGGAACGAACGTTCCGACGGCTACACTGGCTGTGTGGGTCCCGTGCCCGTACCCGTCAACCGGTAAGGGGGAGGCGTTGCCCTCTTGGAATGCCCGTGCGCCTATGACTTTGTTGTTGCACCCCAACTTGTCAGCCAGGTCGCACTGCCCCTTCCAACTGGCAGGCGGAGGCGGAATGCCGGAGTCGTTGAACGAAGGGTGGCCCGGGGTTATCCCACCGTCGATAAACCCAACGATGACTCCCTTGCCAAGCTCCGTCCGCGGCCAGGCTCCACTCCACTGGTTTAGCCCGAGGAATCCTGGGGAACGGGTCGTCAGCGGCTGGGATGTACTGTCTGGGAGGATCGAAATAAAGCCTTCTTTGTCTTTTATGAGTTCGGCTTGTTCGGGTGTTAGTCTTGCCGAGAAGCCACTGATTACATGCTTGTATGAGTGGACCAGTGCGTCTTTGGCTCCCAGGGGAAGAAATGCCCTATGGTAACTCCTGATCATGTCCTCAGTTTCGGCAATGCCGGCCGAGCTAGGATTCATCTTCTTCACGTGGACAATGTAAGTTTTGTCGAGGGCTGATGCGGATGGGAGGAAGACGAGGAGGAGAGAGAAGAGAGTTATGGGTATGAGTATACTGTGGAAGAAATTAAGGAGAGGAGCCATGATACTGGATTTTGACTAAAATTAAATTAGCTGTTGTGCTTTA
>BKCP01005650.1:201192-225816 GCA_008636005.1 Striga asiatica
TTTCTGTTGGTACGCTACTGGTGTGCTTTCTCAACCGTTAAACTTCATGTCTTTATAGGGATATGGCGAAGATGAGGTGAATCAATTATAGTAAAAAAAATGGTTCTTTGATATTGGAAAAATAATTTGATGTACCACTCTACATAATTGAGCTAGAATTATATGATTATCTTATTTATTTCAAAGATGGTATGATAGGTGAAATAATTTTACATTGTGTCACAAATTTTGATGTATCGTATAATGAAATAGAAGATACCGTAGGATAGATCGAGTCCAAAGCTTCAAAATTATATATAATTTGTTGAAAGTTAGCCACATGATATTACATAATATTCTATTAATTTGTCTACTTACACAAATTTATGAGTCATTAACTACTACTAATTTACTTATATCAGCATTTTAATCACACATAATTCAAAATGTTGATGTGGCATGATACCATTATTCTTTATCATATATTTTTTTTTTTAATTTCTAACTAAATGTTTATTTTTTGTTTTGTAATTATTCTTATTTTTTTATTATTTACTTTTCATTTCTTCATGCAAACATGCATGAATCTTATGAGAACAGATGGGATCTGAAGGACGACAGAATGGTGGACATGAACAGTGGTGGGAGAAGAGAAAGATTATAACTTTGCTATCTCAAAGATTATAACTTTGCTAAGAAAGATTATAACTTTGCTAATTCCAAGATTATAACATTGCTAACAAGTGTTGAATTTTCTTTCAGCTATGATATGGTATCAACATTGGATAATTTTTTAAAGACTATGATAACACTTGAATTTTAGCATCCACACACTAATATATGATATCAACATTGGATAATTTTTTAAAGACTATGATAACACTTGAATTTTAGTATCCACACACTAATTACTGTTGAATTTTCTTTCAACTATGATAACATTATCTTTTGGTATCAACGTTGGTTATATTTTTAAACACTATGATAACACTTGAATTTTATTATCTACATTGGTTAAAACTAAGAGTGTATTTGGTAAGCAACATAAGCTAGCTTATTGCTTATTTGGTTAGCTTATAAACTTTCATTATACAAATAAGTTTTGTTTTGTAGGACGAACTTTTTTAAAAAGTTCAAGCTTATCTCATATAATTCTTTGGGTACGTTTTCAAATAAGACCGTCGAAATTTTTATTTCAGCTGGCTTATTAGCTAATTTTGCCAAATATTTTTATCATTGTTGACATCTTCGCCAGCTAATTTTGCCAAATAATTTTATCATTGTTGATATCTGAGCTGAGCTGAAAGGATACACATTTAAATGATGTCACCGGATATAAAATTTTCTTAAGTACAGAGCTCGGGTCGGTAAGCCATTAAGGGGCATGCAATTGTGGAATGAGATCAAGGAGGAACTCGACCTGGAAAGACCACTGGTCGAAGGATCGACCAACACCAATAAATAGCACAAACAAGTTAGAAAATCCAAGCAGGTCGAAGACAACATCACTAGGTCAAACTCGGACCCTGTGACGACCCGGTGAAGGAGATTTGACCAGGAGGTGATACTGGTCGAAAAAACCGGTCAGACAAATAGGACATTTAAGGTCATACAATCATGTGATCTAATGGAAAACCCAGTCAGATGATCGCTTGATAGAATAGCCGAGCTCGAGACTTAACTAAATTGAAGAGAAGCATGTGCAAAGACCCGAGCCGATCATACTAAGGTTACAGAAATGCTTAAAAAAATAGCAACTTTTGCCCACATCATTAATGACGGGAAGGGACCTGACAAGAGTCTGTCTCGGCTGAAAGTTTTTATAGGGTCATGTGAAGCATTTAATGCTTCTCTTTTCCATTTAATGCAAAACTGTACTGCCCGAGGAACAGTAACCAGACCATCTTACTATAAATAGTCTTAAGAATCCATTATAAAAGGGTTCAGAAAAATCCCTTAATCTAAGACATATATTCTTTTAATAAATAATTTATTAAATATTCTATTAATTTGTTTACTTACAAAAATTTATGAGCTATTATTTACCATTATATTTCATTATATCAGCATTTAGGCACACATAATTCAAAATGTTGATGTGGTATGATACCATTAGTCTTTATCATATTTTGTATTTTTTTTTTTTTAATTCTAACCAAGTATTCAAATGATTTGTTAAATAAAAACACACTTTTTTTTTGTAATTTATTTATGTTTTTTTAGTATTTAATTTTCATTTTTTCATGCTCATATGCACGACTCTTATGAGAATAGATGGGATCTGAACAACGAGAGAATGGTGGATATGAACAGTGGTGGGAGAAGAAAAGACTATAACTTTGCTATCTCCAAGATTATAACTTTGCTAAGAGAAAAATTTTAACTTTTTTATCTCCTAGATTATAACTTTGCTAACTAGTGTTGAATTTTCTTTCAACTATGAGCTCTTGGTGTCAACATTGGATAATTATGCAAACACTATAATAAAACTTGAATTTTAGCTTCCACACACTAGTTATTGTTGAATTTTCTTTCAACTATGATATTATAACTTTTGGTATCAACATTGAATTCTTTAAACACTATGATAACACTTGAATTTTAGCATCTATATTGGTAAATACCAAGAGTGTGTTTGGTAAGCAGCATAAACTACCTTATAGCTTATTTGATTAGTTTGTAAACTTTTATTATACAAATAAGTTTGGTATTATAGGACGAGCTTTTTAGAAAAACTCAAGTTTATCTCTTATATTTCTTTGGGTAGGTTTTTAAATTTGACCGTTGAAATTTTTATTTCATTATTTCTGCATTTTAGGCACACATAATTCAAAATGTTGATGTGGCATGATACCAGTATTCTTTATCATATTCTGTATTATTTTTAATTGTAACTAAGTGTTCAAATGATTTGTTCAATACAAACACCCTTTTTTTTTAATTTATTCTTTTTTTTTATTATTTACTTTTCATTTTTTCACGGTCACATGCACGACTCTGATGAGAATAGATGGGATCTGAAGGGCGAGAGAATGGTGGATATGAAGAACGGCGGGAGAAGAGAAAGATTATAATCTTGCTATCTCCAAGATTATAACTTTGTTAAGAGAAAGATTGTAACTTTTTCTATCTCCAAGATTATAACTTTGGTAACTAGGGTTGCATTTTCTTTCAACTATGATAACAATTACAACTTTTGGTATCAACATAGGATAATTATTTAAACACTATAATAACACTTGAATTTTAGCATCCACACACTAGCTAGTTTTGAATTTTCTTTCAATTATGATATATTACATTCAAATTAATTAAGATAAATATAATATAATAAATAAGATATATTACATTCAAATTAATTAAGATAAATATAAGTTAATAAGATATATAATATAACAAATAATTATCCTATGCTGATACTCAACTCGTCGACGTCAGTCCATCGACGGCGTCGGCGGCCACATCAACGTCGCCGACAATGACCACCAATGTAGAACTCAGCTCCACCATCAACCACTGTAGAAGCGGCCAACGGGAGCTCCACCCTCGAACATGGAGTTTGCCGCTGCCGCACAGCAAACACGCGCCTCCCGCCACCGCCATCGGGAAACTGGCCAGCGCCACCTTCCACAGTCAGCTCATAAACCGCCACCATCTTCATTTGCCGAAAATTGAGTCACTTTGCTCCTCTGTCTAGTCACCGAAATTCGCCGTCTTCATCTCGCTGGATGTTGAGGTCACTGGCCGGAGACGATGAAGACACTAAAGTCGTCCATGAAAATTAGCATTCGAAAGTCAAATTCCAGCAATCCAAAGTGAAAGAAATTTGGGGAAGAACCTAAAGCGGGAATGAACAGAGTTGAACAATTGTCACCAACTGGTTTAGAGAATTGGGGTCATGTTTTTAGAAATTTGATATGTTTTTAGGACTTAAATGCAATTTTAAGAATTTAATTATATTTAAATTTTACCCATGGGTTAAATCTATAATTTATAAAAGTCATAAAAAAATATTATTGTATACATTCTTTAATTGGCATACACATATATATAAAATAATAAATAAAAAATAGTAAATAAAATTGATGTAATTTAATATAAAAATAATATAAAATAATAAATAAATAAATTGAAATGATAATCAAAATTTTATAAAATAAAATTTTTGAACCGAAAATTTTAGTATATGGGTAACGGAATATACTGTACAATCTAACAGTTATTAATATGCAATTTGTCCCACACTATAGCGCACATTTTTGGTCTGTATTGTGCAGATTGAACCGACCAAACTTTTATCCCAAATCAAATTAAAAATGAACATAATTAATTGATTTATACGGTTCGGTTAACCGAATTATTCTAAATTATTGAAATAACTTGTTATTTGTATTAAAAGAAATTATTTAATATGTTACTAATTATATTTATTATTTTTATATTATTTTCGGTTGAAATATTTTGAGTTCGGCCGGTTTCGATCCATATTGTGCGATCTGATAGTTGTGATAAAGTGCAACGTGATGTTTAATAAAGTGCAACACGTTGTTTCATAAAGTGCAACGTGATGATATATAAAGTGAAATACTGTAAGTTTGGTACGTTAGCATGTTTGTGTTTTTTGTCGACATATGATATTATGAATGTTAAAGTATTATGTAGATCTGTTTTCTATATTTATGTTGTGCGGTATGTTGGCGGGAGCTATTGACGTTAATTGTGGATTGTGGTGATAAAGTGCAACGTGTTGTTTCATAAAATGCAACGTGTTATTCTATAAAGTGCAACGTGTTGATATATAAAGTGTACTACTATAATTTTGGTATGTTATCATGTTTGTGTCTTTTTGTGGATAGATGGTGTGATGGATGTTAAAAATATTAGATTTACGTTGTGTAGTATTTTTTGTGGAATCTATTGACGTCAATTGTGGAGTGCGGTGATAAAATGTAGCTTGCTTTATACAGTGCAATGTTTTATTTTATAAAGTGCAACGTGTTGTTTTATAAATTGCAACGTATTGTTTTATAAAGTGCACTACTTTATACGATCCCATGTAAATTATGTGTATTCTAAAATTAGTTTTAATAGATATAATTGTACATTGAATTTTACTAAATAATTAAAATATTATATTATTTATAATTATAAAAGTAAGTATTTTAATATTTTTATATTCTTTTCTTGTTAAAAAAATATAATTTGTATTTAAAAAAATTATTTAGCATTCAATATTTTTATTTATTGTTTTTATATTTTTTATTGTTTTTATATAATAATCATTTTTTTTTACAATATATATGAAAAACAAAATAAATGAAATTCAAAAGGAAGTCTAGTCATTGCAGTTTCGGAATAATCTCGGAATTTCTCTCGCCCTCATCTTACACTACTCCAAACAGATTATGCTAATTATTCCTGCTAATTATAAAAGTGAATTTAGTATTTTGATATTCTTTATTTAATATTTTTTATAATTTTTTAAAAATTTCAAATTTGATCCATGGATTAAATTATCATTTAATAAAAAGTTGTGAAATTGCAATAAGACCCCTATCAGATTTCAAATTCTCAACAACACAAAAGAAGTTACAGCGGCGAACTTGAAGATGGTCGTCAACCCCTTTCACCGTCGAATTCGCTGCCCCTCTTCACACTTGATATCATAGCCATCGAAATTATCCCACCGGAGGTCGAGATTTTCGGGAGATTTGTGTGGTTCTAATTCACGGCGGGGACGGTTTTTCCGGCAGATTCCTGATGATCTCGACATCGTCCGATCTGATGGCGCTGGCGGAGCAGACGACCGTGCAATCATAGGTGAGGAAAGTCGCTCGACGGCGCGACGACAGAGGCGGGGATCCCGCCTATGTGTTCGTGCACGGCATATCCGGCGGCTCCAGCAGTGGCGGATGCTTGGCGTTGGCGGCGGAGCAGTAGGTTGCCGGCGGGAAGGGCAGTAGGAAGCCGGTGAGAAGGGCGGCAACTGTGGCGGTGTGCATCAGTGTGTGTGCGTCAACGTGATGTGTGTGTGCTGTGTGTGTGTGTGTGTGTGTGAGAGAGAGAGAGAGAGAGAGAGAGAGAGAGATGTGGGGGAGAGAGAGAGTAGATATAGCTGGAAACGTGTGGGTTAGGTGGGGTTGGATGGATTTTTTATGGTGGGACCCACTGATGTGGTTAATGGTTGGTGATAAATTGTCCATAATACCCTTAATGAAGGTATAATATTGACTTTTTTTCAGACATTAGATTGTTTGATTGGATGGTTGTGATTTATTCTTATTTCTTTCACTCAGCACCATTCACACTGGAGCGCGACCATATATATATATATGGTCGCGCTCCAGTGTGAATGGTGCTGAGTGAAAGAAATAAGAATAAATCACAGCCATATATATATATGGGGCGGATCAAATGCATCCAGCTCTTAAAATGCGCCCAGCTCTTAAAATGCGGACAACTCATAGCAACTACAGACAACTAACCTAGCAACTATAGAGAACTAACCTAGCAACTACAGAGAACTAACCTAGCTACTACTAACCTACCTACTACTAACCTAGCAACTACTAACTTAGCAACTACAGAGAACTAACTTAGCAACTACAGAGAACTAACTTAGCAACTACAGAGAACTAACCTAGCAACTACAGAGAACTAACCTAACAACTAGTAACCTAGCAACTACAGATAACTAACCTAGCAACTACAAAGAACTAACTTAGCAACTACAGAGCCATCAGGGCTCGTGGCAGATTCAGCACCCGCTTATGCGCATTAGAGATCTACTTCGGTCAGTCCATAACAGGATTACGCATATTTTCCGTGAGGGGAACAGACCTGCTGACTACCTTGCCAGTCTTGGTGCCACCGTACCAGGCACACATACATTCCAGACCGACACTGCTCCACTCCGCCTTCGCACTCTTGTACGGATGGACCAGCTTGGATATCCAGCGTTCCGCTTTCACTAGTATAGGATTTCTATTTTATTAGTATAGACATTTATCTCGGGCATCTGTTAGCCCGAAGATCGACTTTATTGTAGTTTTTCGTTTTTTTCGTTTTTCGGATTTTCTTTCTTGTTTTTCCTTTGGTTTTGGTTTTGATCTTCAGACTATGTAGACCTTTGTATCTGGTTCGTTGACATTTTGGGCTCCCGTTTTTGGGGCCCTGATCTATGTACAGGTTGGGGATCCAGCCCAATCCCCCGCCCTTCCGGGGCGTTGTTGTTTTTTTTTCTTAAAAGAACCTTAGCAACTACAGAGAACTAACCTAGCAACTACAGAGAACTAACCTAGCAACTAAGACAACTTTTATAGCAACTACAGAGAACTAACCTAGCAACTACATAGAACTAACCTAGCAACTATAGAGAACTAACTTAGCAACTACAAAGGCGAAGCTCGGCAGACTGCGGCGTCGGTTGAGACAGTGGAACTGGGATGTTTTTGGAAACCTTCATCAGCGCCTTTCTGCGGCTCAGAGTGCGCACGCGACAGCTGAGCGGGCCTATGACCTGGACCCCACTCTGGAGAATAGGACTACGATGCACCGCTGCCACGCCGAGTACCAGCTCCGACTCCTTATGGAGAAGGATTTCTGGAAGCAGAAGGCAGCCGTTCGCTGGGTGGTCTGTAACAACCCATTTTTACCTAATATAAATTACATACTTAGTTTCGTAATATTCATATTATTCTCGGAATCCAAAGTATAAGTCAATTTATGTTCAATCGCCCGATAAAAATATTATAGAATTAAATCGTACTTAATCGAGCGGTAAATGTACTAATCTTGCGCTAATCGTGCGTGATCGAGCGCATAATTGTACTTAAGTGGTTTTTTAAGTACCTTAATTATGTTCATTTTAAGCCTAAGTAATCATTCTATTATCATATGTCCTTAAACATTAGTCATTGCACGGCTAGAGTACATAATTTCTTCCTAAACACCTTAACCTAGGTTAATCACGAGTAAGTGAACCCTAAGCGTGCTTAGCTACTTAATGATCACAAGTGGATGGAAAAATTGGGACATTCACGTGAGTACCTATCATTCTTACACCAAGTGGCTTCTTTGTGCCAAATTAGTGATGACTAAGCAAAAATTTGTACACCTTAGGCCCTTAGGACGCGGCAAATGGCACGAGGCCATTGGTCGTGAGAATTACCTTCATTTTTCATCCTTTTTCACCGTATATATAATCATGTGTTGGGACATACTTGTAGCTTATGACTTAAACTATTTCCTAAGCAAACTCTAAGCAAGATTAAGATATATTAATCCTAGCTTTACGTACGCGCGCAAGGGAGAAGAAAAGAGACGAACTATCACCAAAATCTTGTCAATTTTCTTCGGGCAATCAAAGGGTAATATGATACTAACCTTATTATGATGTTATATATATCATGCCAAGTTCAAATTATAGGTCTAAGTTCACGTAATAATCGAAAAAGCTCTCGGTGTGCATTTTAAGGCCATAGCGATTCATCTCTTTATATAGTCAACTTCTCTCAAGCAAAATATGCATCATTAGTCTTTATTTAATGTGATATGTTCAGTCTTGAAAGATAGCACGAGATAAGTATTCATTTTGTTCATGAAATGGCTAAAGGAAGTGGACCGCGCACGTAGCGCGCGCCCACGGGCCGTGTCTTACCCTATTAGGGTATCTTTCATTGTGATCAACTTTGTTAGGGACATTTGTGTTCCAACAGCCCTTAAATGATAAATTATGTCCAATGAACTCATGTTGCTCGAGAAAAATTCGTGTTTGGTCGAGGGTACACGTTAGGGCCGTCGGACGCGCCTATCGCGCACGCCGTGGCCAATCACATCAATTTTCATGTTAATGTCATGACCCTCAGACCCATGTATGTATAAATGTGTTAATTCAAGGAAAATGGCCGCACAGCCGGCAAGGGCCGGTCACGGACATGCTGTCGCACGTAGCGGCCATGCCGGCAGTGCTGTCCCAGTGTCACGTATGCGCGACCCCGAGCTAGTCGCTCGTGCCACGCGCAGTAAACCTCGGGTCGTGCCAACAGTGCACCCTAGTGTTTAGTACCATGCCTTAGCGAACCCGAGTACGGTATAGAGGCCTCGGGACGTGCCCAGACGCACGCCCGAGCAGTTAGTTGGCCCGGGTCGTGCCAACAGCACGCCCGCGTGCCCTGGGGTCGCCCGGCAGCGCCCTGACAACCTTAGCCGCGCCGAGCCGCGCGAGTAATGTCTGGCCGGTTTAGCCGACAGTTCGAGTCCATTTTGGTTCGTAATTTTCAGTCCAAGTCTTATTCTGAAATTTAAATTATTTTTCGAGCCAAACCAGATCAGTTAAGCATATCAGTATAATTTTCGGACGTAGAATTCATTTCTGTAAAACCTTAGTGCATTCCTTTATATTCGGATATCATATTAAGTCGAGTCGAGCATCTTAACAGTTAAAATTATTGATCTGAGCATAGTACTTAGTAATTGTTTATATTATGTTACAGTTTGATCAGTTCACGACTATCAGCACTTCCAGTTTCATATCTTCAGTACAGGTGGGGACTCAGACTGGGCATTACATTGATTATAGTTACGATATCATGTTCAAGGTATGTCAAATTATGTTTTCCGCTTGGAATGGATGTTGGCCGGTTCAGGTTGCCATAATTCCGTTCTAAGTTCTAGTGGCGTCATCTACCACTAGTATGTGCACATGGACTCCGGCAATCATTGTTATCATCATTATCATTATTATCATGGCAGCCGGTAGATTCACGGATCCCGGTCTGGTTTATACTGTTGACCAGGAAATTCACGGTTATGTTATATGCTTTTGATCATGATATTACTATTATTATTGCTGTTTACTTTAGTATGAGTTCTACGGAGTACAGTGGTACTCACACCCCATTTTTTTCAAATTTTTCAGGTCACGAAGTCGGTCCGGAGCTGTGAAGTTGACTGATGATCGAAGTTAAATATTTTATTGTCTTGTTTTGCCACGCTATGTTCCGCTGAACTTACTGTTTTGACAAACTTTGACTTTTGATCCGATTTCATAGTCGGATTGTATATTATGTTAATCCGTTTTGCTTGTAAATTTTAAACGATCGTAACGGATTTTTAAAGATAAAATAAATCTTTTAGTAACGCTCCGAATCATTTTCTTAAACTATTTTTAAAAGATGTCTTTAAAACGTACTCTGATAATTATTTTAAGGCGGGGCGTTACAGTTGGTATCAGAGCACGTTTTTGCGTCTCTGAATGGTTTTAAAAGTAAAAAATTTTCAAATGTTCGACCACGTCAAGTTTACACTCCACCGACTACCAGGTAAGTGCTGATACATATTTTAAATAATAAACAATTTACTATGCCTATGCTCAGTTATGTTATGGAAATCACTGTTATGGACTAGTTAAGGTGCTCGAATCATGTTCAGGGTTTATAGCCTAAAGTATTCATGATAGAATTGATAACTCGACAAGAAATTTGTATGTCCCATAAATAAGTTAATGTATCTTGTTCTTATATTCAATCATGTCAAAACTCTTTTGATATTCAGATGTCGACACATAGAAGTTCGGCTCATCGTGAACCTTCACAGTCCGAGGTAGTCGCGCAGTTTCGCGACTATCATCCAGAGAAGTTTTCCGGTCAGGGAGATCCCCGTATTGTCGACGAATGGGTTCAGGGCCTTGAAACGATTTCGGAGGTCATGGACTGTCCCGATCGTTATCGCGTGTTATGCGCACAAATCCAATTAACCGGTGATGCACGACTTTGGTGGCACGCCTACTGGGGTATGCGTCCTGGAGAAAAAGAAAACTGCATGTGGGACATGTTCAAGGAGTTAATTCGCGATAAATATTATCCTCCTTACTACAAAGCTGAAATGGAGCGTCAATTTTTGGCGCTTAAACAAGATACTCGGACAGTGGACGAGTATGAGAGAGAGTTCACTCGACTTGGAGCTTTTGTACCTGACTTGATGACCACAGAAGCAACAAGGACGAGACGTTTTATCGACGGGCTTACTCCAGTAGTTCGTCACAACATCGTGGGCCATGGAGTCCAGTCCTATGCCCGTACTGTTACCATTGCAGGGGAAGTTGATGCCAGCATACGAAGGGAAGCCAACCGTGATCGTCTTCAGCCGATTTCTTCCACTCTATCATCACCAACACCACAAGTTCAACCCGCAGTCGCTCCACCACAGCGATTCAAGAACAAGAGGAAGAACAGGGGAGGCCCAGATGACCGCAGGAACCGTCAGCGACAGCAGCAACCTATACCACCTTGCCCCACTTGTGGAAAGATTCACCGCGGAGACTGCTTGATGGGCCAGAACACTTGCTACTATTGCCGACAGTCTGGTCATATCCGACCGAATTGTCCACGATTGCAACAGCAACAACAACCTCAACAACAACCTCAACAACCTCAGCAGCCCAGACAGCAGCCACCGAGACAGCCTCAACAACAGCAACGCGGGAGACAGCCAGCACGTGTGTATGCAGTCGACCAAGCGGAAGCAGCTCAACACCCAGGTACCATGTCTGGGATGATTATACTTAATGATGTTCCTGTTTTCGCTTTATTTGATACCGGTGCTACACACTCTTTCATTTCACGACGATGTCTTGACGCCATTGGGGTTTATACTATTCCTACTGTCGATCCTCTCGAGGTGAGTCTAGCCTCGGGAAGAAAGATGGTAACTGATGCTAAAGTAACCGATCTCAGCCTTTCTGTCGGTGGGCGTATCTTGCCTACCGAAGCTTATGTTCTCGAGATGAGGGATTTCGACCTCATTCTCGGCATGGATTGGTTAACATATTTTCATGCAGATATTCGATGTCACGACCGGGAGATTACTCTTTATCTTCCGGGAGATGATTCTATTACCTTTTATGGCTTCAAGACTCGTGCTTTACCACACGTTATTTCTATGGCGAAAGCCAGAAAGATGTTGCGGCGTAATGATTGCCAGGGTTATCTTGTAAGTCTTGTCAGCGATGAACCGAAAGCACGGACACCTCACGATGTTTCTATTGTTCATGAGTTCGTGGACGTGTTTCCAGACCAACTTCTGGGAGGACCACCTAACCGGCAGGTAGAGTTCTCTATTGATCTTATTCCAGGGGCCGGTCCTGTGTCCAAAGCACCATACCGCATGGCGCCAAAGGAGCTACAGGAGTTAAAGACTCAAATTCAGGAATTACTTAAACTCGGTTTCATTCGGCCGAGTGTTTCACCTTGGGGAGCCCCCGTTCTCTTTGTCAAGAAGAAGGACGGATCTATGCGTATGTGTATTGATTACCGGGATCTTAACCGGTTAACTATCAAGAATAAATATCCGCTTCCCAGAATCGATGATTTATTTGATCAGCTGAGGGGAGCTTGTGTATTTTCAAAGATTGATCTTTGTTCAGGCTACCACCAGCTGAGAATCAAAGAGTCAGATATTCCAAAAACTGCATTTCGTACGCGTTATGGTCATTATGAGTTCATAGTATTGCCGTTTGGGCTCAGTAATGCCCCGGCAGTATTCATGGACTTGATGAACCGTATATTTCACCCTTATCTCGATCAGTTTGTTATTGTTTTTATTGATGATATTTTGATCTACTCGAAGAGCTAGAAGGAACACGAGGAGCACTTGAGGGTTGTTCTTGAAACCCTTAGGCGAGAAAAGTTATATGCAAAATTCTCCAAATGCGAATTCTGGCTCGAGCGAGTTACTTTCCTTGGTCATGTTATCACGCAGGCAGGTATTGAGGTTGATCCATCCAAGAATCCATCCGAGGTTCGTAGTTTTCTCAGTTTGGCGGGTTACTATCGCAGGTTTATTGAGGAATTTTCCAAAATTGCCCTTCCATTATCCCAATTGACGAGGAAGTCTGTCACGTTCAAGTGGACTGATCGTTGTGAGTCCAGTTTTCAGGAGCTCAAGAGGAGATTGACCACTGCACCCGTATTAATTATACCAGATCCTACTCGGGGTTTCACCATTTACAGTGATGCCTCGAGACAGGGTTTGGGATGTGTTCTAATGCAGGATGGCCAGGTCGTTGCTTATGCCTCTCGTCAATTAAAGCCGCATGAACAGAATTATCCTACACACGACTTGGAACTTGCAGCAGTGGTACATGCCCTCAAGATTTGGCGACATTATCTGTATGGCGGCAAATGCGAAATTTTCACTGACCATAAGGGATTGCAATATATTTTTACTCAGAAAGAGCTCAACATGCGTCAGCGGCGTTGGTTAGAACTTGTGGAAGACTATGATTGTACCATTCAGTATCATCCGGGGAAAGCGAATGTCGTTGCTGATGCCCTAAGCCGCAAGGAGAAGGGTGATTTGACTTACGTTGTTACTCAGCAGAACCATCTTATTCAAGAATTCGCTCGGATGCAAATTCAGATTGTTGATGCACTTCGTACAGTGATTATTGGGAGTGTTAGTGCTATGCAGGTTCAACCAACGTTAAGGGAGAGAATCCGGCGGGAACAGGTGTCTGATGAATTTATTCGTGTTATTAATGCCAAAGTCCGTACCGGAGGTGTCGAAGGTTTCCAACTGGGTTCGGATGGAGCCTTAGAATTCCAAGGCAGAATCATGGTGCCGAAAGTCGAAGCGTTGCGAAAGGAAATTTTGTCTGAAGCTCATACCGCACCTTATTTAGCTCATCCGGGAAGTACGAAGATGTATCATGACCTGAAAAGATCGTTTTGGCGGCGTGGAATGAAGAAGGACGTTGCCGACTTTGTAAGAAAATGTTTAACCTGTCAACAAGTCAAAACAGAACACAAGAGTCCCTTGGGCCTTCTGCAACCACTCGAGATTTCGAAGTGGAAGTGGGAGGAAGTCACGATGGATTTTGTCACAGGGCTACCGAAGTCATCTAAACATCACGATGCTATCTGGGTCGTGGTGGATAGATTGACTAAGGTTGCTCATTTCATGCCAGTATCAATGAATATGTCTTTGGACAAGTTAGCCGAGATTTATACCGAAGGAGTTGTCCGACTTCACGGAGTGCCTGTTACTATTGTGTCAGACAGGGATCCCAGATTTACTAGTAGATTTTGGGAAGGTTTGCACAAGGCGATGGGCACCAGATTAGAATTTAGTTCGGCTTATCATCCAGAGACTGACGGACAATCCGAGCGGACTATTCAAACACTGGAAGATATGTTGCGAACTTTGGTTGTTGACAGGGGTGCTAAGTGGGAGTCGCTATTACCATTATGTGAATTTGCTTATAATAACAGTTATCATTCTTCTATTCAAATGGCTCCTTACGAAGCACTATACGGTCGTAAATGTCGTTCCCCTCTCTATTGGGACGACGTCGGTGAACGCCGAATAATTGGTCCGAGCATGATCGCGGAAACGACGGCAGATGTAGAATTAATCAGACAAAGACTTCAGGCAGCTCAGAGTCGGCAGAAATCATCAGCCGACCAACACAGACGTGATATTCAGTTTGAGGTTGGGGAGCGAGCCTTCCTTAAAGTTCGTCCATTCCGAGGGATCATTCGATTCGGAAAGAGAGGAAAGTTGCATCCTCGTTACATTGGCCCGTTCGAAGTTCTCGAACGAGTGGGCGAAGTTGCTTATCGCTTAGCCTTGCCTCCCGAATTATCCAATGTTCATAATGTTTTTCATGTGTCCATGTTACATAAATACGTGTGTGATCCAGATCATATTCTTCAGCATACTGATATCTAGATTCAGCCAGACTTATCTTACGAGGAGAAACCGGTAGCCGTTTCGGACCGAGAGGTTCGTCGACTCCGGAAGCGTGAGATTCCCCTCGTTCGTATTCAATGGGATCGCCACGGTGCCACTTGGGAGCAGGAAGCTGATATTCGCGCTCGTTTTCCTGATTTCCAGTTTTGATGTATATACTCTTATGTTTCATGTATAGGTGTTTAGTTTGATATTTCCGAGGACGGAAATATTTTAAGGGGGGTAGATTGTAATAGCCCATTTTTACCTAATATAAATTACGTACTTAGTTTCATAATATTCATATTATTCTCGGAATCCAAAGTATAAGTCAATTTATGTTCAATCGCCCGATAAAAATATTATAGAATTAAATCGTACTTAATCGAGCGGTAAATGTACTAATCTCGCGCTAATCGTGCGTGATCGAGCGCATAATTGTACTTAAGTGGTTTCTTAAGTACCTTAATTATGTTCATTTTAATCCTAAGTAATCATTCTATTATCATATGTCCTTAAACATTAGTCATTGCACGGCTAGAGTACATAATTTCTTCCTAAGCACCTTAACCTAGGTTAATCACGAGTAAGTGAACCCTAAGCGTGCTTAGCTACTTAATGATCACAAGTGGATGGAAAAATTGGGACATTCACGTGAGTACCTATCATTCTTACACCAAGTGGCTTCTTTGTGCCAAATTAGTGATGACTAAGCAAAAATTTGTACACCTTAGGCCCTTAGGACGCGGCAAATGGCACGAGGCCATTGGTCGTGAGAATTACCTTCATTTTTCATCCTTTTTCACCGTATATATAATCATGTGTTGGGACATATTTGTAGCTTATGACTTAAATTATTTCCTAAGCAAACTCTAAGCAAGATTAAGATATATTAGTCCTAGCTTTACGTACGCACGCAAGGGAGAAGAAAAGAGACGAACTATCACCAAAATCTTGTCAATTTTCTTCGGGCAATCAAAGGGTAATATGATACTAACCTTATTATGATGTTATATATATCATGCCAAGTTCAAATTATAGGTCTAAGTTCATGTAATAATCGAAAAAGCTCTCGGGTGTGCATTTTAAGGCCATAGCGATTCATCTCTTTATATAATCAACTTCTCTCGAGCAAAATATGCATCATTAGTCTTTATTTAATGTGATATGTTCAGTCTTGAAAGATAGCACGAGATAAGTATTCATTTTGTTCATGAAATGGCTAAAGGAAGTGGACCGCGCACGTAGCGCGCGCCCACGGGCCGTGTCTTACCCTATTAGGGTATCTTTCATTGTGATCAACTTTGTTAGGGAACACCAAAATCTTGTCAATGAACTCATGTTGCTCGAGAAAAATTCATGTTTGGTCGAGGGTACACGTTAGGGCCGTCGGACGCGCCTATCGCGCACGCCGTGGCCAATCACATCAATTTTCATGTTAATGTCATGACCCTCAGACCCATGTATGTATAAATGTGTTAATTCAAGGAAAATGGCCGCACGGCCGGCAAGGGCCGGTCACGGACATGCTGTCGCACGTAGCGGCCATGCCGGCAGTGCTGTCCCAGTGTCACGTATGCGCGACCCCGAGCTAGTCGCTCGTGCCACGCGCAGTAAACCTCGGGTCGTGCCAACAGCGCACCCGAGTGTTTAGTACCATGCCTTAGCGAACCCGAGTAAGGTATAGAGGCCTCGGGACGTGCCCAGCCGCACGCCCGAGCAGTTAGTTGGCCCGGGTCGTGCCAACAGCACGCCCGCGTGCCCTGGGGTCGCCCGGCAGTGCCCTGACAACCTTAGCCGCGCCGAGCCGCGCGAGTAATGTCTGGCCCGTTTAGCCGACAGTTCGAGTCCATTTTGGTTCGTAATTTTCAGTCCAAGTCTTATTTTGAAATTTAAATTATTTTGCGAGCCAAACCAGATCAGTTAAGCATATCAGTATAATTTCCGGACTTAGAATTCATTTCTGTAAAACCTTAGTGCATTCCTTTATATCCGGATATCATATTAAGTCGAGTCGAGCCTCTTAACAGTTAAAATTATTGATCTGAGCATAGTACTTAGTAATTGTTTATATTATGTTACAGTTTGATCAGTTCACGACTATCAGCACTTCCAGTTTCATATCTTCAGTACAGGTGGGGACTCAGACTGGGCATTACATTGATTATAATTACGATATCATGTTCAAGGTATGTCAAATTATGTTTTCCGCTTGGAATGGATGTTGGCCGGTTCAGGTTGCCATAATTCCGTTCTAAGTTCTAGTGGCGTCATCTACCACTAGTATGTGCACATGGACTCCGGCAATCATTGTTATCATCATTATCATTATTATCATGGCAGCCGGTAGATTCACGGATCCCGGTCCGGTTTATACTGTTGACCAGGAAATTCACGGTTATGTTATATGCTTTTGATCATGATAGTACTATTATTATTGCTGTTTACTTTAGTATGAGTTCTACGGAGTACAGTGGTACTCACACCCCATTTTTATCAAATTTTTCAGGTCACGAAGTCGGTCCGGAGCTGTGAAGTTGACGGATGATCGAAGTTAAATATTTTATTGTCTTGTTTTGCCACGCTATGTTCCGCTGAACTTACTGTTTTGACAAACTTTGACTTTTGATTCGATTTCATAGTCGGATTGTATATTATGTTAATCCGTTTTGCTTGTAAATTTTAAACGATCGTAATGGATTTTTAAAGATAAAATAAATCTTTTAGTAATGCTCCGAATCATTTTCTTAAACTATTTTTAAAAGATGTCTTTAAAATGTACTCTGATAATTATTTTAAGGCGGGCGTTACATGGTCGAGGGCGAGCGGAACGCTAGGTTCATCCAGGGCTACGTTAGGCAGAAGCGTGCTAAGTCGTATATCTATAGTATCGAGGCTAATGGGTCATCCCTAACCCAGGAGTCTCAGATTCGAGAGTTGGTTGTTGCTCACTTCCAGACCCTCTTCACCTTTGACAGAGGGTCCCTCGTGTCCCCGACCGCTTCTTTCTTCCCCACCATCCCTCCTTCGGTCGATCTTATTGGACTCTGTGAGCTCCCGAGTAGGGCGGAGGTTAGGGATGCTGTCTTCGGGATTGATCCCAACAGCATTTCTGGCCCGGATGGTTTCTCCTCTCTCTTCTACCAAGTCTGCTGGGATTTAGTCGAGACTGACGTCGAAGAGGCAATGTTGGATTTCTTCTCTAGTCATCGGATGTCGGATTCCTTCACAGCTACCTCTGTCGTCTTGATCCCTAAAAGAATCAATCCGAGCTCTTGGTCCGATTACAGGCCCATCATCCTGTGTAACGTAACCAACAAGCTCATTTCGAAGATTCTTAACGGTCGTCTATCCCCTCTTCTCCCCTCCCTCATCTCTCCGAACCAGAGTGGCTTCGTCAAGGATCGGGTCATTAGTAATAACATCCTTTTGGCCCAGGAGATGATCCACGACATCTCCCATGCGGATTGAAAGCAAGCTCCGAACATTGCGCTGAAGCTAGATATGGCTAAGGCGTATGGAGTGGCCGTTTCTGAGGGAGGCACTGGCTAGGATGGGATTTCCTGAGCGTTGGATCAGCTTTGTGGAGGCGTGTGTGGAGCACTGCACGTTCTCGGTCCTGGTTAATGGCAGCCCCACCGAGGTATAGAAGGGAGTCTTCATTGTAAATCCTAAATGTAATGGGCCATACATCTATATATACGAAAGAGTTCTGGAGGGGGAGCGGGATGCTCCCCTGAAGGTTCATGTTTTATAGAACCATGTTTCCGCAACTATGTGAACTTAGATTGAAGTTTACTGTTTAATTTGTTTAGCGAAATTTTGATATATCTCCCCAAAATTTTAATTGGCACCAGAGAGGATTTTCATACGTATGCACGAAGATGTTGAGGATCTATTAACGGAAAACCATAAATCATGATAGTGAATCAATGTCTAGGCCTTCGCAATTTGGATGGCTTGAACTACTCTTACTGGAAGTCAATGATGACGATCTTCTTGCTATCGCTTGGCAAAGGTGCTTGGAAAAGTGTAGAGAGTGGATGGACTCATCCAGTCAAAAGGGAAGCACCTGACAGTGGAAAAGATACCTCATCAGCGGTGGTACTTAAACTAAGAGATCTATGGTCAGATGCTAAAATACTGCAAGATGAAGCAAACTTTCGTGCTTTGTACGCAATTCTGACGGCAGTTGATCTAACACAGCATAAGATGATAGTTCAGATTATAACTGCAAAGGATGCATGGAGAATTTTGGAACGGAAGTTTAAAGGTTCCAAGGTTGCAAAATCTTCCACACTTCAGTGAGTAAAATGAAGGAGGATGAAACTATTGATCTCTATTACTCCAGGTTTTGTGACCTGGTGAATCAAAGTGCAATGCTTGGAGAGAAAATTTCTGAGGAACGTCAACTTCAAAATACTTATGAGGACGATACCGACTCATTCAAAGAGAAGGCCACGACTCTTGAAAGTTTTCAAAGAATCAAACCACTTGATCTTGATGATCTACTAGGTGATCTTAGAATGTTTAAAATAAACAATGACTACAACAAAGTCAAGAAAAAGGGTCTAGCCCTCAAAGCTGTTGTGGCATCGCAAACAAAAGAACGTAATGAAGATAAAGGTTCACTTGAGGAAGATGTTAAATTCAAGGAAGCTTTTGCCCTGATTTCTAGAACTATGATAAAATGCGTCAAAAGCTGTACTAAAGCAAATTTGCTGAGAAGAAGTTCAACAGCAATAACAAGAACTCATTTCAGGAGAAACGAACCAATATTCCTTCCTCTAAATCAGATACTCAAATTATTGACAAGGATTAATGCTGAGAGTGACGAGGCTATGAACACTTTCAGTATGAGTGTGCTAACCTCAAGAAGAAGAATAAGTCTCTAAATGCTACTTGGGATGACTCGAATGAGGAAGAATTTGATGAACCAACATCACACAAGAACAACATGACGTTTCATTCTACTGTACTCAAGTTTCAGTGTTTACCAACCACTCATAGTCCTACGAAATTTGAAGAAAGTATGAACGAGTCTCAAACTCGTACATATGTGTGATGTTTCTGATGATGAAGTAGATAAATATAATTGTGTGGATTTGTTGGCCATGGAGAAATGTTTACGTGCTGCAGAAGTAATGAAGAAGCTACTTAGTGAGATCAAGATAATTAAAACTCAGACCCAGGCAAATGATTCAACTGAAGAAGTGGAACACCTGTGGGGAAAGAAGTTCATAAGGTGAGGGAAATCAATGGGTCACTCAATGACCAACTGATTTCCTATTAGGGTATACAGTAAAATCTCGGCTTTCGATTTCTGACAATACCATTTTGAATGAGAATTATGTTTTAGTCAAGTATGTGTGTTGCTGTTTCTTTATTTATGCGAGCATAAGTTCCTTTATTTTACACTGTAGATAATATGGTTCGATGTGTCGAACAGAAAGATCATGTTATCAGTCATTTTAGTCAACTATATGTTGTGAAAGGTTGTAGTGTACTTTTGATTCAATTGATCATTGACTGATGAATTACACAAAGTACATCTTCCACGAGGGGAATCGACCCGCCGAATACCTGGCCAGCCTAGGTACCTCCACCCAACAGAGGCGCACCTTCCTTCAGGATGACGCCCCTCTCCGACTTCGTTCTCTTATGGAGATGGACCAAATGGGCTTCCTTATTTAAATTCTAATAGTCGTTCTGTATATTTTGCGCTTTGACTCTCTTTGTGGAGCAGATTGCGTGTCTGAGCACCTGTCAGCCCAGGTTTAGACTTTTCCTTTTGGTTGTTGCACTTTTCTTTTCTCATTTTTTCATTTCGAGTTATAGTTGGAATAGTGTAGACCTGTGATTTTTTAACTCATTTAAGGTTTTGACAATATATATGTTGAGGATCCGATCTTAATCCCCTTGGCGTGTTTTTTAAGGAAAAAAAAAAAAAGCTGACTTAGCAATTTCTGATTTCCTCTCACATTCATTTCACGAATTTCATCTAACGAGGTTTGTTTTAAATTGCAAAAAGTCCTCTTCTCTCGCGAATAACCCTTCTTTTTTTTATCAAAAACAAAATCTACAGTTCTTCAAGAAAACATATCTCCAAAATCAAGAAAATCTGACATTTAACATGGGAAAAGGGGAATATTTCACCTGACAGTCACCAGGGAAAATCTGACATTTAACATGGGAAAAGGGGAATATTTCACCTGACAGTCACCAGGTTTTACTATTGATCCAATGGATTAAAAAAAGACACCAGTGATTACACTACATCGTAGGAGTCGGGGAAGGTTCTTAAATTTACACTTTGTTACAGAAGGACAAAAAGAATCGTCACCTGAAACCCTTTACTCAAAGGCTGCGCATTCTACTCATGAAGATAAAAGCGCAGTGATTATGGATTCACAAAGCGTGGAATTATAGATCAACAGATGTCCGGTATCCGGAACCTCATGATATTGGATCCATGGAAGCTGCTCGGCCAAATATCGATTAAGCTCTTGAGGAACAGCTTTATCTTCATACCCATGCCACATATGAAACGAGCCTTCTTTGTTAGGGAAAGGATTAACGATATTCATGGGTTCGAAATCCCATTTCCCAAAACCTATCATCATATCCCTATGCAAACATTCATGAGCACCTTGTTGTAGTATTTTCTCCTGGGAAAAAGGACAAATAATAGAAAATACAGTTATTGATCAGCACACACAAATTATGAGAAAACCCTGGAATTTCGAGTTATTAAATGTCTTCGATTATCTTCTCCAGAAAGTAAGTTTATGCATTAACATGTTAAGCATCTCTGCATTAACGTTAAATCACAAAACCCACCCACAGGGATTAGCCTAATAACAAAACACCTGGTTAACTTTAAAATAAGTTAAAGATACATCTGCTAACATTTCACAATTGTACCCTCCATGAAGAGGGCTATGTCTTATTTTGAAAGACGAACTAAATGCAAAAGTGCTCAGTAGCAAATACATGAAAAATAAGGACAGTACATTAGCAGAATTGTGATTTAGGAAATATTTGAGGTGACAGGACAAAATTATAGCTAAAATTGCTTACATGACTAAAAGTACAAAATGTGGGACCAGGGGGTTATATGCTGGGACTAAAAAGTTTGGTAATTTTTCACACATACGCAGGATTTGTAATTTTGATTGAAGGTGCAACAAGGCTTAAAAAACCTCAGGTGACAATAATCAAACCTCAGAATCAGACAAGGTTATTGGGAAAAGGTCACTTACCTGTTCCTCTTTTGGAATTCCTGGCGACTGCTTGAGGATCTCAATGTCCGAGCGGCTTAAAGCATCGAGCTTTCCTTGCAAGAGGCTGAAAGACGGGAACAACTTCTGAGTCATCCACCAGTTCAACAGCCAGGGGGCATAATGGGCAATTCTAAAAGTCAGCCGGTCTTCGAAAATAATTTTTCCCAAGGCTTTTTTTGATAGTTCGGGAGGAAAGCACCGCCACCAGTAGTTAACGACAGGAGAAACGAGTGCAGCTCCCGAAACCCTTTAATAACAGAAAATATCAAATCGGCATCTGATAGTGGTAGAATACAATGAATTAAAAATTACAAAATTATACTTCGTGATAACTAAAAGAAGATGCAATTGTTTGAAGTTAAGGCTGAGGTTAATTATTAAAAAAAAAAAAATCTACTTACCAAAAAAATTATACTCAAAGGACTTTTTAAATGTTTATGTTCATCACAACTAGAGCCATGGACAATGATGCAGGATTTTATGTATAGAGGTGAGTAATAAAATTGATATGTGATGCAAGCACTGTTAACAATAGGACTAACAATATTGCAGTACATTGATTTTCATAATTATAACTATGATATTAAACATTATCACTTTTTTTTTCCCTATCAATCTCAAATTTAACTTTCAGCAACTTTCTCGGCCAAAATACTTTAGAAAACAGCAACCTCTAGCTTTCTGTAAATTGACATGGACAACAAATCAAAATGTTAGTCTCAGGGCAAAGTATATGGTCCAATTTAATCATATACAGTAGTGTACCTGTGAGGGAGGTATTTAAGGCAGCCGTAAACAGGATAAGCTCCCATGGATATACCAATCAGATAAAACCTGGGCCCGAGATTCAATTTGTCAGCCAGTTCCTGAATGTCAAATGCGTCGCTCTTCACAGTCCTTGCAGGATTAGGGTCACTCTCTCCATAACCCCCACGATCGAATGACAGGATGTATATACGTACTTCGTTTATGAGCTCCTTGAAATTAGAATATTAAAAATCATTATTACAGATTAAATATTTCTGATCACAATCAAGAAAATAACTATACAATAACATCTTGATTGGAAAAAAGAGTTTTCGAGTTTACAGTAACAACTTTGAGAAATTAATCAATTCTTCACGCCGGACGCAATATAAATTTTGTTCCAAACAAGGAAATATGAAATAGAGGACATGCATTCACGATACTCATAGCAATGAAATCATAGAAACAAACATTCACGTATCACCTCAGAAAAACAAACAAAAGAACATTAGTAGTTGCCATTCTCATGCACCACAAGTAATAGCCTTGAAATGTACAATTTATCCCAAACAAATTCAACAGCAATGACTTCACTGAAGGAATCAAAATTAGACTGATATACAAACGATATTCAATTATATTCACAAAATACGTATACGCACTGTTCGATGCTAGTCAATCTTGTGTATACCAACATATTAACATTTGAAGCTCATAGTACCTACTTCTTTCTAAAAATGAATATTAAATTAAAATGTTTGAATAGCACATCCAGCAAAAAGTAACGTCACTCAGAACAAGATCAAAATACTCAAAATTCTGTTTACTTCGGAAACAGGAAGGTTGAAATCCTTAGAATCACCAAAGCCATGGGAAACAATTATCTTGTAATAGGCTTTTTCTTTTTCGATCCCTCTCTCCTTGTAAGCTAAATGCCTCCCATCACTAAGTTTCACCCTCGATGAGGTCACCGGAGGTCCACCCGGAGAGCCGCATATTTTAGGTGCAGGTGGTCTTATTGCCAGATAAGCATATCCCAAAAATCCAATTAGTGACCCAATTGCTATCTGGGCAATCATTATTTCTGTAGAACAACACAAGACTTATAGCAGAAACTAGCAATTCACAACACAATTTAGTTGCTTGCTCGTACGATGAGAACTATTAGTGAAAAAATAAACTGAATTTGGTCAGAGTGAAATTACCATGAAGCATGCCATTAGAAAAGGAAGAATCTGCAAGTTTAATCATAGCCTGAGGCTGGTTAAGTTCTCTTTCCTAACCAAATTATTGTTTTTTTTTTTTTTCTTACTGACCAATAGTTTCAATTGAGAAAATTTTGAAAGTACCTATGAACTGAGTGTGCACACAATCCCTAAGAAAATCAGCGCATAGTTGTCATAACATATTTTCATATATAGCCGTGGATTTTATACCTGTTCAAAAACATTTCCAAACCCTTTTGCCAATTTTGGATCTTGGATTAGATGACAAAAAGGAATCCGACAAGTATAATTTAATAAAAGAGGGAAAGCAAGACGTGAAAAAAGAAAAACTTACTTGAAGTAAAAAATCTAAGAGGACTTTTGCCTCTTTTCTTGGATTTCCTAGTATGAGCCCTAGCTGAAGCTGCTGATATTTTCTTGGTTGTGTTTCCTGCCATTATTTGAGCGATTTCGATAGCAAGCTCAAAGGGGTTTATCCGTTTAGCAGCGTAGGTAGAAGTGGCCAGGGTGGACCAGCAACCCGGCTCGGATGTACGGGTCCTTGAATCGTACCCTTATCCATTACGGGTCGATTCTGGGTTTCATTTTTTCTAGTTTTTGACCCGTTGGGTCGATTCGGTTTTGGACCGGATCCGTTTCCCGGTCGCAAGACGGTCCCA
>BKCP01005650.1:225989-251104 GCA_008636005.1 Striga asiatica
CCTCCATTCATTTTCCTCATCCAATTCTACACTATTATATTTTTATTTTATAAATTATTCATGAAATTACAAAATGTCGAGCTCTCGTGTTAGTCGTGGCTCGGACTCTGGACAAAAGCATAAAAATAGCGGCGCATCTTCTATGAGACCTCCATTGCCGACAATGGTGAGGCCAACGATAAATGTGAATTTTCTCGGTGTACTCAATGATATTGATTACGCGACGATCGAGCCCATATTTGAGTCCATTGAAGAGATTTAAGAGGCCATACACGAGGAGTATGAGCAAGAGCAGCAGCAGTATGACGACGATTTGGATGATATATTAGAGGTCAAGGGACTCTGAAGCCTCAGCAGCAGACACAGGCGCACCCGTCCTTCGGCCGTGGCAGTCAATCGAAAATGTTGAGATCCGACATATTCGAACGACATTACACGAAGGTGCCCAATCATGAAAAAGGTGAGAATCACTTTTTGGCTGTTTGCAACTACTGTCCGGCCAACTCCAAGAAAAATTACGCTTTCAAAAGAGGCGATGGGTACAAACCGTTGTACCGACACATAAAGAATTATCATCCGACAAAATTGGGGATTGACACGGCACAGACGCAATTCCCAAGTAGCAATGTTTGTCCCATTTTTGTTTCATTTTTCGTTGTTATTTTGCATTTATTTTTATTCCGTTTTAGGTCGTTTCTTCGGTTTTTTTGTTGTTTTTGTAGTTTATTTACGTGTTTTCCTTCATTTTGATGATTGGCCTTTTCTTTGGTTTTTAGTTGTTTTGGCACTTTCTAGCCTTGCCAAACCTCAAAGGGTTTGATTAGCTGTATTAATGGCACCGAACCTCGGCAAGATTCGATTAAAGAAAGGGCCTACCGAATTGAAAAAATCAGGAAAGGAAAGGACTTTTCAGCCTTACCAAGTTGAAGAACTTGGTGAAAACAAAGGCTTCAGTCCACCGAATTGAAGAACTCGATAAATGTACAGGCCCACCGAATTGAAGAACTCGGTAAACGAACGAGTTGTCGGCCTTACCAAGCTGAAGAACTTGGTGAAAGTAATGGCTTTAACCCTGCCGAACTGATGGAACGGGCATCAGCCTTACCAAGCTGAAGAACTTGGTGTAAATAAAGGCTTCACCCTGCCGAATCGAAGAACTCGGCTTGAGAGCTGTAGAAAGTACGTCATCTCAGGAATCCTTTTTTCCATTAACATGAGAATACAAAGTTGTATTTATATCATTGGAAGTATTTCTTGAGATAAATAGCATTCCACGGGTATTGATGAGGGGTACCATTTCGATGTTCAAGTCGGTAAGCGCCATGTGGTAGCACTTGATTTATCCTGAATGATCCTTCCCACTGCGGTTTGAGTAGCCCTGGGTTAGCTCTAGTGATTCTTTTGAGGATTACTTCGCTAACTCGGAATGTTCGAGGCTTCATTTTAGCATTGATGTACCTCTCACTTCTTTGTTTGTAGGCCGTGTTTTTTAGTTCAGCCATTGAGCGCAGCTCGTCTACGAGGTTGAGATTTGCTTTCAAGTTTTCCGAGTTGGATTCTTTATGGAAGTTTTTGACTCGGTATGTTGGAGATCCGAGTTCGACAGGGACCATGGCTTTCGACCCATAAGTTAAAAAAAGGGTGTTTCTCCCGTTGATGTTCGGGTTGTTGTACGATATGCCCATAGGACGTGAGGTAACTCTTCGGGCTAGGCCCCTTTTGCTGCGTCAAGGCAGGTTTTGAGGCCATTTCTTATGATTTTGTTCACAGCTTCGACTTGACCATTGGATTGTGGATGATATAGCGAGGAAAAGAAGTGTTTGGTCTTGTATTCTTCGCAAAAAACTTCGAGTCTTCTTTCTTCGAATTGTCGGTCGTTGACGGTTATGATGGAATTTGGTACTCCAAATCGGCAGACAATAGATTTCAATATAAAGTCGATCACCTTTTGTTCGGTAATCGTTGCTAGAGGTTTTGCTTCTGCCCATTTTGTGAAGTAATCCACGGCAACAATGGCGAACTTGACTTCTGCAGTTGGGAGAGGACCAATTAGATCAATCCCCCATCTTGCAAATGGCCACGGACTATAGATGGACTTAAGTGATTCGGGCGACTGGCTTATGTAGGGCGCAAATATTTGACATTTTGCGTATCTTCGTGCCCAGTTTGCAGCGTCCGACTTCTAAGTCGGCCAATAGTATTCTTGGAGAAAAATTTTGTATGCCAAGTCTCGTTCTCCATGATGGCTTCTGCATATTCCTTCATGAATTTCCTCGAGCACGTACTTAGATTCTTGCTCAGTTTAACATTCGAGTAGAGGAGTTGAATATCCTTTCTTGTACAGAGTTTTGTTGTCCAGAGTGAACCGAGCTACTCCGGTATGGAGAGACCGAGCTTCTTTAGGGTTATTCGGCAAGGCCCCAGTTTCTAGATAAGCAATGATTGGGTCCATCCAAGTCGGGTCTTTCTTTGACGGGTTCAACTGGGCGTTCATGACTTCATCGATCAAAGGCTTGTTGACCAAGGCTTGTTTAATGTTGACCAAGGCTTCAACTAGGTAAGTGCTTCTTTAATGTTGACCAAGGCTTGTTGGCATTCCTCGGTCCATTCAAAATGTTTTCCTTTCTTTATGGCTTCAAAGAAAGGTTTGCAGCGATCGGTTGATTTTGACATGAATCTGTTCAAAGCAGCAAGTCGACCAGTGAGAGTTTGAACACCCTTGACCGACGTCAGCGATGTTAAATCAATAATGGCTTTTATTTTCACGGGGTTGGCTTCAATTCCTCTTTGAGAAATAATATACCCCAAAACTTGCCTGAGTCGACTTCAAATGTACACTTTTTTGGATTCAACACTATTAAATAATCCGATTGGCATCATAGTGTAAAATTATAGACCTCGAGCCGAATAGAAAGAAGTGTGTTTGGCTTCTTTTAGATCCATTGGGATTTGATTGTAACCTGAATAGGCGTTCATGAAGCTCATAAGTTCGTGTCCCTAGGTGGCATCTGCCATGTAATCAATGTAAGGCAGTGGTAACTATCTTTCGGACATGCTTTATTCAAGTCGGAGAAATCAATGCAGAGGCGCCACATGCCATTGCTCTTTTTAACCAATACAGGATCGGATACCCAAGTCGTGTACTTGGTCTCTTGAATACATTTGTTGTCAATGAGTTTCTTCACTTCTTCTTCCAAAGCTTTTTGATGATCTGGACCGAGCTTTCATCATTTTTGTACAACCGGTTTAACTGTGCTATCCAAGTTAAGTCGGTGACTAGCCACTTTTGGGTCAATGTTATTCATGTCTTCATGTTACCAGACAAATAAATCAGGGTTTGCCTGGAGAAATTGAATAAGCTAAGTTCTGGTTGGTTCATGAAGATTGACACCTATTCGAAACAATTTGTGGCAAATCGGTTCATCGACGAAAATTGTATTGACTTCCTCAGATAGCTCTGCTCGGTCACTTCTACTTTTCTCCTTGAATTGTGTTCGAGGATCTAAATCATCCTCCTCTTTCATCGCTTCTTTTTCAGGTCGCCTTCCGCGATCCCGGGTTAAATCGTCTTGCAAAGTTTGTTTCGAGTTCAATGTAATCTCGGAGTCTCAAGTGTTGACCTCGGTCATATCATGTTCCGAGATGATATACGATTGTTCCAATTCTTGGGGAATTTCTTTCAAACTTTCACTTGCATTTTCGGTGGCGATTTCCGCCATTCGAATCTCTTGAGAAGGTACAGTTAATACGAGCTCTCTTGCATCGTGTTGATCACCACAGTGTGTACCTTCTCCATTTGCTGTGGGGAATTTGAGTGCGTAATGGAAAATTGAAACTACAGCGCGAAACTTGTACAATGTGTTTCTTCCCACAATGGCATTGTACTCGTTCTTCATGTCCATAACCTTAAAAGTTTGCATAATAACTTTAGAGGCTTGTCTAGGAATTCCAAATCGGATGGGCATAGTTATTTCACCAATAGGACACGTGACACGGCCGTTGAATCCTTGGATCCGATCCTTACACGGTTTGATATCGGCGGGGTCAATACCCATTTTGTCGAACGCTCTCAGCATCAAAATGCTAGAATAGGCCACCGTATCCACCATAATGCGGTAGATAGGTAATCTGCAGATCAGGGCGGTGATGACGAGGGCATCAGAGTGAGGATGTGCAAAAAGGCTAGCATCGTCGACACTAAATGTGATGGGACAATTATTTTGAGCGTTGGTGGTGTCCCTGAGGTCGGCTGTTAAGACGTTTTTACCCGAGTTATACGCCTTCCATGCATAGGCTTTAGCTTGCCGGCATGAGCAGGTCGGTCTTCCGTCGTTTGTATTTACATGAGGAATATAATTGTGGTAGGAAGAACTCGGGGAATAACTTCTTCTAGTCCTCTTGGTATCTGCTCCAGTTGACGGCCCATTCGTGTCCGAGGTGAATTTAAAAACTTCCTTGTCCCCTTGCCTGGTCCTTTTCAGGTTTATAGGTCTGTCGTCGTCTTCTTCGTCGTCAGGAAAATCTTGAGGTCTCCCTTTGCGTTTAAAATCAGAACTTTTAGCGAATCTTTGGACTTGGGAATGTCCGATTAACCTTAATAATGTTTACAAAATACTTAAGCACTCGTCAGTATTATGTCCGGCCGATTTGTGATAGGCGCAGTACTTGGATTTGTCAAGTCGGTCTTCGGGGATTCTCATTGGTCGCGGTTCGGGAATGATTCCTTTCCCTTTCAACTCCTCGAAGATGGTAGCAGCTCCAGCTGAGTAAATGGTTTGGTAACTCGACTTTAAATCGTTAGCATACTTGGTTTTCGCTGCTCTTGTCTCGGGGTCGTCTGAATTTCCTTTTGAGGGACCTCCATGTTGAGGTTTTCCCGACTTATTGCCAAAGAATTTGTTTTTCTTCTTCTTTTCTTCTTGTCCTGACTTCGACTTTGTCGGAGGAAAATCAAAGTTGGGAATAGACATTGTCTCCTTAGCAATAATGTGTTGTTGAGCTCTAGCTAGGAATTCTTAGAACGAATTAGGCTTGTTTTGACAAAGTGTCCACCGGAATAAAGAATTCGGTTTTAAGCCGGCGATGGCTGCGACCAGTAATGTTTCCGGATGACAATGTTCCATGTTCTGTACACACTCGTTGAATCGAACTATGTAGTCTTTGACACTTTCGTCGTCCTTTTGGACGATATTAGCAATAGATTCCTTCGGAATTAAACATACCTATGCTCCTATAAAGTGAGATCGGAATGCCGACCTCAATTGCTGCCATTTCCAGATAGAATGGCGTGGCAAAGAGTGATACCGTTTCTAAGCCCTAGGCTCCAAGGTGAGAGAGAACAGCGGCACTTGAGCGGGTCGGTGGCCCCGTGGATATCCATCCAGGAGGTATACTGACCGAGGTGTGCATCTGGATCCGAGGTCCCATTGTAAAGACCTATTTGGGGAACTTTGATTTTTCCCGATAACGACTCCATAGTAAGCTCGAGTGTCAAAGGAGAATCTGCTTCCAGATAAACTTGACCCGACGTGGAAGCTCGTCGGGGAGAGTCATCTTAAATTTTCTTCCGAGTTTCCAACTCGACAACTGTCTTCCGGAGAATTTCTAGTTCCACCGACTCATGCTTAGAGCAATTCTTCTCTATTGTTTGGTGCAAGTTGGTGTGATTCTCTGGTTGCGGTAACATCGGTCGTGGGACTGCAGAAGGTGGTTGATAGTGACCAGAGTGGCTCTCCGCAGTCATCTCTTGGGGATTTGCCACTGGTTGAGTGGGGACAACTGGAGGGGCAATAGCTTGAACAGCAACCCTTTCTTTCTGCGGTAAATCATTACGTGGTTGTGAGGTTGCATGTGTTGCGGCTGCGCATGCATGACGTCCTTGTACCGGCGGCGTTAGCAGCTTTGCCAGAATAACAGGTACTGTGGATTGACCAGGAGCGGGAACAGAAGCCACCGACATCGTTTGAGCCATTAAAGCAGAAAAACCTTTCACAAACTCTGGATTTTGAAACAGAACTGCGTAATCAGTTGTCGTTGGCAGCATGGTTGTTCTTCCGGCAGATTGGGTGGCACCACGCCTACGTCCAGTTTTAGAAGTTTGTTCTTGACGTTCATAATCAGACATGATGATTGCTTGGTTGATAAAAAAGAACGTGAACCTAACAAGAGGTATGTGGCTTGTGTGTAGAAAATCGAAGATTAACCTCAAATAAATTTATGAGACCTTCTTCTAGCGCCAAATTGTTGTTGTATGGAATTTAACTACGATAATAAAATTTAATTAAAGCGTAAAAAGTGTAGACTTTGTATTATTTCTGAGTAATTGCAGAGTACAGGAAGTCGGTATGTATGTAAACCGAGCCAGTTTGCATGTATGTATTAAATGCGCGTGGAAAAGATCCTTGTACAATAATCAATACTGCTATTTATAGCAGTATGTGTTTGACTTCTGGTACGATGTAGATACGATCATATTTAATGCAGAGCAGCTTTTGGAAGCGATGTTGGTCAATGGGGGAACAATAATGAATGCAAATATAGCACGTGGTCCAATTGTGTAGGAGCCTCGTCACCTGCTTCGGGTTTCGGTCATCTCGGACCTCGGTTTACAGAACATTCGAGAAGGAATCTTGGAAAAATACGTTTTTTGTCCTGAGCATGACGTCGGTTCGCATCTATGTATGATGTCGGTTTGACACCCAGCTTGTAGCGAGTTGAGTTAAGTTAGACACGTACACTGTTTGGAACAACAATCTTTGTATAATCCTCATTAATCTTCGTTTTAATCCTGGCAAATCAGGTCGGTTGTCAATAATTTAGTATGGTTTCAAACAACCAGTTGCCTATTGATCTTTGTTTACTTTAGCTACAAATTCTGATTTTGTTGCTTTATTAGTCTATGCTGATGATGACATTATTGCTCGAAATAATCTTGAATAAATTCCTTCCATTAAACAACATTTCCGTTCATGCTTTACTATAAAAGACTTAGGGATTCTTAAATATATACTTGGACTAGAATTTACACATTCAGACAATGGCACAAGCATGTGCTAAAGAAAATATTCACTTGATATACTTAGTGACACAGGTTTTCTAGGTTGCAAATCTTACTCAACCCCTACGTATCCAACTCAGAAATTTACAGCTACAATCGATAATGATATTTTAAATGACACTTCTGAATATAAAACACTTATTGAAAGATTATAATACTTAACAATTTCTAGACTTACTATTGCATATAGTGTTCAAACTTCAAGCCTCGATGTACTGTTCTCACAAATGTTCACGAGACGGTCGAGAGGTCTGAACCGGGGCAGGCGCGCGCTTGTCAGGCTCACGAGGATGGCCTGAGGTGACGCAACAAACGAACAATCGCCGAGCACGGGAACTCGCCGGGAGTTGCAGGTTCGGGCCTGCTCGCGGTTGAAGGGACTCGCTGTTGCGGCTGCTTCACTTTCTTCTCGCGTGAACTCAAAAGAGATATGGAGAGGATGACGAGCGATCGATTCCTCCTTGTCTCTCTCTGTTTTTTTTTTATAAGAGCAGCGAAGAAGATGATTGAGAGATATAGATTGAGCGAGAGAGAGAGAAAGAGTTGAGATTTTTCTCTGCTTGCGCGAGAATGAAGAGAGAACGACGAGAGATTAAAAGAGAGATCGGGTGATGGGATTTTCCTTCCGTTTGCGGCATGAAAAATATTTTTAAGGAGCATATATATATACACCTAGGTTAATAGTCTTACTCAACAAGAAAGAAAAAGGAGCGGGTCGGTTCGGGTTAGCTGGTTCATGCGGTTCTTGGGACGCAGGTTTAAGCCGGATTATCGGGCTCGACACTAAACGAGTATATATATAAATTCGAGGCTTGGAAAATAAATATGATGACCCAAAAATTAAACCGACATTATATATATATTTATTTTACACACAACAATAAACATATAATCGAACAATTTATTACCTTTAGACAAATTAATAATAATAATATAATAATAATAATAACAATAATAATAATATTATTATTAATATTACCACAATTATTCAAAAAATCCAATCAACAAACGGCTTAGATTTAAATTACGCGATTAAACCGAAATCGCCGAACGACAAACGTTTTAAAATAAAACGATCGAGTACTTCAACATAGAATTTAAGTCGGCATCGCGACTAGCACCATAAATATAATCTTATAAATAAAATTTGATAAATAGAATAATCCAGAAAATTCTATTAATCGAACAGGGCCTTACAGTCTATCCTCCTTAAAAGATTCCCGTCCTCGGAAATACTAAAGAACACGCATCCAAAGGAACAATGACAGACTCAAACGGGAATCCCCAATCATGAGGTCCGAGTATCCCATCCGAAACTCGACCCCGCTCGCATGAGTCTTATCACCCTAAACTCAGAAAGGCGTACCCTCACATACAGGACCCAATCCAACTTGCCCTATGCTCATATGTTTACCTTCTTGTTTGGGAGGGTGATCAGTCCTGCCCGAGCTCAGGCGTACATCCTCTTGCAAGGGACTAGTCCGGCTTGGTCTATACCCATGAGTATCAACAGTTTGCTTACCTAACAACACACAAGACCTTAACAGATCGTTCGGTGTACTGCTAGCGTACTCCGACTGCCTCATCATCAAGGTGGATACGTGACTCCAAGCTTCAGTCTCGTGTTCGAGTCACAGTGATAACTTGCTCACGATTTCATTACGGTTCGCGCGTCTCCATCAGAGACTTCGGCAAGGTACCGCATATAGACAACATAACCCCAAATATGCTCATATTCTCAAGATATCGACTCCACGAGTCGAACGTAGCCCTTATGCTCAACATAAGTTTGCCAGATAACATCACAAAACTTCCTTTTGCCGACCCGAGAAAAACTCTCGCGTAAAGCATAGGGTCTCATTGACCACACTTCTTAATCGAAAATCATCGATTAAGGATTCATACACACTTTAGTGGAACTTGGAGTTCTCGGTTCAAGGTTCGAATGGAAAGGGTTCAAAAGGTTAACAAATATAGCTCAGCATAAAAATGGGTCGAACAATTCAGAAACGAAATCGATGGTTTGAGGTTAGTGCACTGTCACCCAAGAGGCGGCACGCTCGCTGGCGTTGCATAAGCGGGGCGCTGGTATACGTGCGTACACACCTACTCGGAGACCAGCTGCAAGGTAAAGGTTTTGGCCGCACACGCTGACTCGGGGAATTCGTGTGTTCGGTGATGACGGTTGCAGCTCTCGTGCGAGTCAACGGTCGGCCCCTAGGTTGGCCTCACGTCTCTCAGCACGGGCGTGCGTGCTTAGTCACCACTTCGCATGGCTACACCCGGTCAAGACCGGCTTTCGGTTCAAGGTTCCATAAGAAGGTTTCAATCGTAGATCATCAAATGGAATGGTTTTACAACTTCACAAAAATTTTGGTTTCAACAAAATAATATGTCATTCGGCCATTTTCACATTTTCAAAAGTTTCACGAGTTTCAGAAATAGCAAGGTGTTAGTCCGAGTTCCAACTCCACTACTTTTACAATTGACATTGTAACGCCCCGTTTTATTTTAAAGAATTTACCGAATTTATTTATAATAATCAGAGTTTATTTTTCGCAAAATCCCAATTTAAATCTTTAACATTCAACGGGCGTTACTTAAACAACTAAAACAAATAAACATTTACACAGATAAAATCTAACAGTTCAAAAATAAAATCTCAATTATCCATAATCATCAAACCTGTCATGCATAATTAAAATACTCCAAAGGAAATTCCGTAGTCTAACCAACATTTCAGAATAACTAAAGCGGAAGCCTAATTATTCAAAGTTAAAAAAATGGTCTATCGAGATAACAAAAGCGGAAGTAAGTAACACATAATCCAACGACCACAACTCGATCGTCTCTCGCTACCGCCGCCAACCAATGCTGAATCTATAAAGATAGGAAGAGGAAACAAGAGGACAGAAAAGTAAATGGGGGTCAGTACAACCATCATACTCACCATTACCGCACAGTATATTTCACATAAAGATCCATAACCATAAATAAAGTATGCATAGAATCCAGATCTAACTCCCTATTAGGCCCTATCACAAACCTCCTATGTACATACAACAAACCTCCCGACCAGACATCGGCGAGGATGTAACTGGAAGCACTCTCACCCCGGATGCAACGGGCGTAGGATCTTACCAGGAGACAGTGAAGTTGAATTACCCCTCCGCAACACAGATTCGGGCGTTCAGACAATCCCCTCCGCTCTACACGGATTCGGGGGCCCACCTCCCGGATACAACGGGCAGGTGACTTCCATTGATTCAGCATTCGTCAAAGGCACTACCGTCAGGATACTTAGACTATGGTTCTCACGCATACAGAAACTATTGCGACAAAAATTTATACGAAATAACAAGTGCGATAAATGTAGATTCAACATAAATGAACCCACCTGGTAGTGATCGAGTCAAACACAAAATAAATGGTAGTCGGCGAGGTCGACTCGTCAAACACCTACATTTATTAAAATAGCCTTATCAAAGACTATTCGACATTTTACTTAGTTCAACTAAGTCGACGTAAGCATTCAAGCATGCATTAAACCAAGGAAGACACATTTCATAAATTATCACATAAGTTTGGAAAATTTAACCCGGGCAGCGTTTTTGAAATCGATATAACTTTAAGCACACCACTCGTATGAACACAAATCAAATTGCATTGGAATCATAAGAGATGAATCTACAATTCTTATGAAGCCACTGAAAGCAAATAAGGTCATTTAGCAGGTGATAAATCAACAAACATTCAAAATTGAGTCACATTCCAAAACTGGGAAAGTAAACTTGACCAGACTTCAGTAATTTCCATATAACTGGAGCTAAAGGCATGATCTTAATGAATTTCAAAAACCACATGATAGATAATTCAATTTTCTACAACTTTTCTGAAGATCATATTGTCAAATAAGCACATTTTCCACGAGTTTAAACACAAAACATGTGATTTGGTAATTCTGTCAAAACTAGCCTGATGACATGGACAGCACCTCAGTTTTTAACCTTTATCGTGAGCTACCAATGTTCAAATGATATGGTTCAAGTCTCACATTAAACCTTAAGCATGCCTCTACAACTTTTATGTAGAACATAGAAGCGTATAAGATCATTTGGATAGGGTAAAATCAGTTCACATTCCATATCAGATTCCTGTCCAATTAATAAGTTTAACTCATGCATGTCTAACTTCATGTAAACACAATTCGAGCTACAGAGCACATATAAATATGAAATTTATCTCATTTGAAGGGTAAGAAACAAATCTACAACTTTCATGAAGAGTGTAAGTTCATACGAGTACCTTATGACATGAAAAACAGGTCATACATTAAATACATTTATGCTGCCGGGTAACAGGAAAACTGGACGCGCACAAATCTTGTAAAAATTATAACTTTTCGATATAGCTCGGAATTGAGAAATTCCAAAGCCCAGATTTAGAAAAGTGAATACACTACATTTCTCATGAAGATCATAACTTCAAACAATCAGTCTCTGATAGCCTAAACTGATGCACAGCAGAACAACGAAAAAGTGCATTTTCACATAAAATGATAGTTTGAAATAACACTTAATTCAAATAATTTCATTTAAATATGTTAAAATATACTTCCAGCAAATATAACATACTATCACAAAGGATTTGAAGTTTAGTAAAATAAATTTACCAAACACCAAAGGGGAGAGAAGACGGGTTCGGCTTCGGAAGGGCTCGACGACGACCAAGTCCTAATGGGCGGGGAAGATCATCCGCTTGGCTCGTTCGGGGGAATTTATTTGGTAATTTTCGGCGAACAACGGTGAGAGAAGAGAGGGTGAGAGATATTCTGAATTTTGAAAGTGAGGGGGTGAGGGAGAGATATTTACGTGAGGAGAGATGAGAATGAGGAGAAGGGAGAGTCTTTCTCTTTTAATTTGGTCTTGTAACCTCCCTTAGTCTTAGTCAATGCCATAATGAGGGATAATGGTTGATTTTATGGGATAAGTGGGTTACAAATTTGAATTCAAAATTCAATTTGCATTGGCCATGCATGCAAGAAAGGGGGGTTCAGCCGGTCGGAAACCATGTGGGCAGGTCGAGTGAACCAACGGTTGGGCGCGGCCAGAAATAGTGTGGGGTTCCGTGGCTCGGTTACTCGGTTTGATCGACACATAATAATAACAACAACAACAACAACAACAACAACAACAACAACAACAACAACAACAACAACAACAACAACAACAATAATAATAATAATAATAATAATAATAATAATAATAATAATAATAATAATAATAACAATAATAATAATAATAATATCATTCGGCTCGATATTAATTTAATACAGTTAGCAATTAAGAGTATTTAATCGAAATAACAATATCGAGCTCGAATAAAAATAATTTTGAAAAATAAAATAATATAAAATAAATAACAATAATGATCTCCTAATAATTCCGGAACAAATGGGGCGCTACAGACACATTCTAATTCGTGAAGAGATCAACGATTGAGATAGACGAGAATTCTCAATGAAATTCTAATACAATTATTCAGTCGGGAATAATCTCAAATCAGCAGCCCTTGCCGAGAGATACAATAACTAGCTCACCTCGACTCTTTCGACCATCAGCGTCGGCCGACACATCAGCTCTTCCTCAAGTACCTAATCATGTCAGCAGTCCTAAACGTGCGCAACTCATTTTCATCTCCCAATCTTCACACTTCGGAACTTGAGCGCAAAGTTCCTCTTAAAATTTTGGAGGGAGTAGAGGAACGAGAGTTTCTATAGATTACGATGGACAAAAATTTAGAATAAGGACGGTTCTGCACCTCACACTGTGTCTGCTCCGGACTCGACTATCCTCCTTAAAAAATCCTTCCTAATCTTTTAAGGTGGAAAACACTCCCGTACATGCGTTAAATCACTCCATCTTTCTTATTGAACCGATTTGTGTTGGCATCTACTCCTGCAAGTTCACTGGCGATAGAAAATTGTGCCTTTGAGTTTTAGTGATAACTTAGTGATGACGTCGCAACGAAAATCATATACTTTGCAAGCGAATGGAGATAAGCAGAAACAAAAGATGCTTATTCTTTCTTGCAATCAGGTTTTTCAAAACAGAGTCAATACCCAAATTAAGATAATTAAGAATTGGCTAAACTTCAAGAGGAATGAAATTTAGAGCTGGAAAGCTTGTAAAATTGCTTACACAGTGAAACCAGGGTAGAGGTTTGAACACGGCTATACCCCAAACAAAACGAGAAAAGTCGATCGTAAACCTCCAGTGTCTATTGCTCGGGTTAGCGGTATCACGAAACAAGTTTCAGAAGATAAGGATCAATAGAAAATAAAAATGTCGAGGCTAAATCCCATATGAATTTCTATATCAGGAAGGGAAAATCTAGTGAAATCGCAAAAATTGGATAGCAAGCAAGGGTCTCAAAAACAAACTTCAAACTTGCCTTCAAAGCAATTCTAAACAAGGTTCTTTGATTCGTGGGGCAGACTCGGATTTACAGAAAAACAAAATACTTAGCTCCATCCGATCTTCTTCTTACGTAGGGAAAGAAAACATAAGCGAAAGTTTCAAAGTCTGGAAATTGCATAGCCTAAAAGAAGTCTCAAGCACAATTCAACATTATCTGCCAACCGAAAAGGGAATAATATAAGGTTTGCAAAAGCCTACAAGAAGGCAAAAGCTTAAGAAAAAACGAGACGGCCTCGCTTCCACAAGTCCATGATTTACTGCCTTTACTATCAATTCCTGTTGTCCCCAGTAAGTCCCGCTGTCGGTAGAAAATCGCTCGCGGCTCAAAATATGGAAGAGAATTTTTAACGTCTCCTTCAAGACAGAAATGTCACTCGAAATTGCGGCATAAACTATTCACGCGGTGCCGAATCGGTTTATCCGCCTTAAGAACAACGTCGAATTCCTTCGCTGAGAGTTTTTGCAAAAGAATAGGTCACTATCGTCTTTCTCGAGGCCTAGCCACTCTCGAGAGTCGCGACAGTGTTACGCATTTAGTTTTCCCGCCACTCCTTGGGGTCGAACATCAGCCTAGACAAGATACTTAGACTCTCTTCCCAGTTCGCATTCGACTGGATTGTAACTCGCATCTGATGGACTTATTAACCATGGTTACAGACTTCCGAATATCCCACACACCTGGGACTTCTTCGGTTTTCTGCTCTCTTCGTTTAAGCCTTCTCCTTTCGAGATGGCCCGCAAATGGTCCTCACCCAGTGACACCAAATTTACACCGAGAGAACTGTTATACACAGAACTTAGCTCGATAACATCATATCGAATTTTCCCAACAAACAAATTCTCAAGTCGGAACTTAGCTCTCTACCGCTAGAGTTCAAGTTTATACAACTAAGTTCGCCAATCATCTACAGTTTATAAAAAAATGTTTAAATGCAAGAGGAGAAATTCCTAAGCCCCGACTTACATCTCATAATATCATAATACTTCACATAAGCAATTTAATATTATTCAAGTATTCATACCTGAGTTGGCGCGGCACGAAGGAAGATAGTGGTCATATACTACATCATTTTATGCAAGTATTTCACAGATTTCTCATAATTCACGTATACCAGTCTACAGAAACGCAGACTGGCTCTAATACCAAACTGTAGCACCCCAGTTTGATTTAAGAAATAATCCATGGCTTATTCAAAAATCAGGTTAACATTTTCGAAATTCATTTCTTGAAATCAACATTAACAGGGGCATTATCTTGTTTCAAGTCATATTCGAAACCTCACGGGGATTTATTACCCAGTTTTTCACATGGACTTCACTGTATCAAAACATAACCTCCACATGATATTCAAATAACGCATATTCATGAATATCCAAACATAGTTCAATAACATTAACTAAAACACAAATCCAAATCCCAACATTTCAAACAACATAGTTCGAAAATATTTAACATGTCTAAAAGACCATAACATAAGGTTCACAAGACCCTAATTAAACATGTTCATAACCAGTTCAATTTATTCATAATAAGCAGAAGCAAATTAAACATGAATAAGACCAGCCACTCGTCAACCTGCTATCGTGCCCGCCTTGCTTAACCTGAAACGTTAATTTCAGGTGGGGATGAGCACAATTGAAAATCGTAGTGCTCACCACTATGCAATAAATCATGTACAATAACAGTTAGGCATGGTCGCAGCATGAATACAAATCAATCAATTTTCACATCTCCTAATCATACATTTTTACTCATGTGCACATCTATCATTAGCCATTGAAGGACATGCAACTCACAACAATGGGAGTAAAATACCGAAGGACATACAGCTCACATCGGCCTTGCCTATCATTAGGCTAGGGAGACTTCCTATCAATAGGCACCGTCGAAGGACATACAACTCACAACGACTGGGACAACCGTTCAAAGGATATACAACTCACAACAAAGGTTATATGGTTCACACGCATACATTGATCACGCCATTCAACAAATTTAAATAATTTATGGCATAGACATTTTTAAATAAACCCACCTGGTCGAGAGTAGGATATAACACAAAAGCACGTATAGGCGGCGAGCTCGGCTCGTCAAGCACCTAGATATATTAAAGTAATCCTATAAATGACTATTCCATACATGGGTACACTAAATTCACCATTCATTTGATTAGACTCGACTCATATAGGCAAGCATTAAAAAGATAGATTTGATTTTCAAAAATAACACATAAGTTTTCAAAACATAATCCGCGCAGCGATTTTGAAATCAACACCATTTGCAGCACATAATTCATATTGACACGAATCCAGTTGCATATGAACTCTAAGACATGCCTTTACAATTCTTATGTGGACAGCAGAAGCAAATAATGGCATTTAGCAGATCTTAAATCATCAAACATATGAAACAGAGATGCTGTGAAAAATCTGGAAACATATAGCGAATAGGACCTTAGTATATTCAATATATATGGAGCTATAGACATGCTATCAAGGAAATTCAAACCCCAAAATGCTGAAAACTTAATTATCTACAACGTTGATGAAGAACAAATTTGCAAATAATGATTTTTTATCTGGGTTCAAATACAAAACATTCAAGTCGTAAAATCTGTCAGAATTTGATTCGGTTTTCAAACAGCACTTCTGTAATTCTAACCTAAATCATGCTACAGACCTCTAAATAACAAGATTCAAAAACCTGTTGATAGCCAAGAAACATAGCAACAATTTTTGTGAAGTGCACTTTCACATTTGAGCATGTTAGAATGCCAACCGCAGACAAAACATCTACATCATATACAGAGCCCGATTTTCTGTCAAACTGCTCGCACAATATTTTTACAAAAATCACACCTCATGCTACACTTATCATATTGACATGATTTTTACCTTCTTAAAAACCTAAGAAACAGTTCCACAACTTTTATTTAGATCACTAAAGCAGATAAGGTCATTATAGAGCCCGATTTTCTGTCAAACTGCTCGCACAATATTTTTACAAAAATCACACCTCATGCTACACTTATCATATTGCCATGATTTTTACCTTCTTAAAAACCTAAGAGACAGTTCCACAACTTTTATTTAGATCACTAAAGCAGATAAGGTCATTACAGAGGGGCAAAATCAATTAACATTTAGAACCACTTTTCTGCCAAAAACATAAACTCACCTCATGCATTTCCTATATCATTTAAACACAAACCGAGCTACAGTCATCATCTCAGCATAAATTTTACCTCATCATAAATCTTAGAAATAGACCTATAACTTTTATGAAGATCATATTTTCATTTGAGCACATTAAGATGCAACAAACAGATAAAACATTCAACACACACATGCTGCCGGGATTTGTTAAAAACTGCTTGCGCAACAATTTTGTAAAAATCCTAACTCTCTCATTTCAAGTCGGATTTTCGTAACTCCATAACTCACAGAACCGCAACACAATGACTTTCAAATCATATGCAGAATATAATTTCAGAATACGAGTTTTTCATGCCCTTTCAGAGGCTCGACAAAGGCTGTAACATTCACTATTAACATCACATGTGATATACCAACTTCATGATTTCAACAAATAACTCTTAAGCACCTTAAGCACCAATAACATCATCAATAAACACATATGTATCTTCATATCACTCATGGTTACTATGCTCGATCAAGATTTAACACCATAGGATTTCCATATAATACCACCCTAACCAACTCAACATATCGAAAAAAATACAAGAACTTCACATAATACACGAAAACATATTAAAAATAAATAGGGTTTGGAGCCTCGATGTACCGTTCTCACGAAACGTTCACGAGACGGTCGAGAGAGGGCTGAACCGGGGCAGGCGCGCGCTTGTCGGGATCACGAGGACGGCCTGAGGTGACGCAACAAACGAACAATCGCCGAGCACGGGAACTCGCTGGGAGTTGTAGGTTCGGGCCTGCTCGCGGTGGAAGGGACTCGATGTTCGGCTGCTTCACTTTCTTCTCGCGTGAATTCAGAAAATATATGGAGAGGATGACGAGCGATCAATTCCTCCTTGTCTCTTTTTTTTTTTTTTAATTTATAAGAGTAGCGAAGAAAATGACCGAGAGAGATAGATTGAGCGAGAGTGAGAGTTGAGATTTTTCTCTGCTTGCGCGAGAATGAAGAGAGAACGACAAGAGATTAACAGAGAGATCGGGTGATGGGATTTTCTTTGCGTTTGCGGCGTGAAACAGATTTTTAAGGAGCATATATAAATACACCTAGCGTAATAATCTTACTCAACAAGAAAGAAAAAAGAGCGAGTCGGTTGGGGTTGGCTGGTTCATGCGGTTCTTGGGACGCGGGTTGAAGCCGGATTATCGGGCTCGACACTAAACGAGTATATATATAAATTCGAGGCTCGGAAAATAAATATGATGACTCGAAAATTAAACCGACATTATATATATATTTATTTTACACACAACAATAAACATATAATCAAACAATTTATTCCATTTAGACAAATTAATAATAATAATAATAATAATAATAATAATAATAATAATATTATTATTATTATTATTAATAATAATAATAATAATATTATTATTATTATTATTATTATTATTATTATTATTATTAATACCAAAATTATCCAAAAAATCCAACAAACAAACGGCTTAGATTTGAATTACGCGATTAAACCGAAATCGCCAAACGACGAACGTTTTAAAATAAAACGATCGAGTACTTCAATATAGAATTTAAGTCGGCATCGTGACTAGCACCATAAATATAATCTTACAAATAAAATTCGATAAATAATATAATCCAGGAAAATCTATAAATCGAACGGGACCTTACAACAAGAAAAACCATTACATGTTATGCAATATTCCTTGGTAAGTATCTCATTTCTTAGAAATCAATAAAACAATCCACTGAGAGCAGACCATGTACTGAAGCAGAATACAAATCTATGGCCTCAACTGTTAGTATTTCATTCTCAATTATCTTGTATGATGTATAAACAAGATGATTTAAATTCGTCCACATGTTTCTATTTTGTAAGGATACAAATACTGTTAGTCTCCTTAACCCATACAGTTTGGATGGTTGATATTAATTCTGTGATGGATAAAATTAATAATTAGACATCACACCGTTTCACCAAATGGTATCTATGAAAAGGTGTCTACTGCCAAAAGGTACCTTTCTGCCAAAGGGTACCATCAGTTTTAAAAGGTCCCTAGGCTCATCACTTTATGACTACTGAATCTTACACCATCTAAAGAGAAAGTGAAAGAGCCTAGAAGATCCTTACCGAGTAAAAGTGAACGTACTGAAGAATTTATCGTTGTCTTCTACAAGTTCTTCAAATTATCCAAACATACACAAGCAATGGCTGGAGGTATGTAATCTCGATCATTCCGCTGCACCGATATATGATTAAATCGGATAAATATTCTTACATTTGGTATGAGAGCCACGTTTAATCTCTGCCTTGCTTGTGTTATGTATATTTTCAAATATGAGTTATTATTCCATGAAATTGTGATATTAAATTTTTAATAATTTAATTTGTACATTGAGAGTTCTTTTGGTATTTGAATATGGAAGTTGACAATTTTTCATGAATATATGTGATGGTTCATGAATTTGGATGAAATTTTTGGTGTTTTTCGAACTCTATCATGCTGATGGTTGACGGATTAAAAAATGAGCATATGTTTAATGCTAAAATATCATTTTATGATTAATATAAGTTTATGCTTGAATTATTTGTATGCTTTAAATTAATAAATCATGCATGCTATAAAATTACATGTTACAAATATTAATCTTGATAGCTCATGGATAAATAATTGTTTATAGATTTTACAATTATATGAGTTAGTATTTTATGTTATGTGGTGTGTATAATTTTTATTAATTAAGGAGTAGCCACAACATCCTTATTTGATTGAAATTATATATAAATTTTGTTGGTAACCACATATGGATATATAACATAAGTTGTGATTTTTCATATATAATATGGTGGATCTTATCCCACAGGAATTTCTATTATATTTGTGTGATTAATTCGGATAAAATATTAAATTAATTTTCTAATTTGCCTTCAGGGATTAGAAAATGGTTGTAATTTGATAGTTTTATCATGAAGTTTGTAAATCTAATTGAATTAGAACTTTAGCCCACAGGCAAGTTTCTAGATTTATGTTTAGACGTGTTTTATATTGATATAACATGTCATATATTTTCTTAGTTTCAAATTTGTGAATATGAGCATGATTATTGTATATGTTGCAGTTATTCAACCTGTTAATCACTTTGATATGAAAATTGATGTTCCTGAGCTCAATGGGGACAATTATAAAATTTGTAAGGAGAAAATACTTCTTCATTTGGGGTGTATGGACATTGACTATGCCATTAGGAAGGACGAACCGGCTGCTATAACTGATAAAAGCACCTCAGCCGAAGTGGTTCTTTATGAAAGGTGGGAACGATCTAATCGTCTCTGCGTTATGTTTATAAAGACCAAAATTTCTGCTGGGATCTGGGGTTCGGTCGAGCAATATGACAATATTCGTGTCTTATTGAAGGCAATTGATGATCAGTTTGTGTCTTCTTACAAGGCATTGGTTAGTACCCTTATAATGAAGTTCTCTTCTCTAAAGCTTAACGGAAATAGAGGTGTGCGTGAGCACATCATGCGCATGAGGGATATAGCGGCTCAACTAAAGACACTTGAAGTTGAGATGTCGGACTCTTTCCAAGTTCACTTCATTTTGTGCACTCTTCCTTCCCAATATGGTCCTTTTAAGATATCCTACAACACACATAAGGATAAATGGTCCATAAATGAATTGATGACCATGTGTGTTCAGGAAGAAGGACGTTTGGCTATGGAAGAGGGTGAGAAAGTGAATATGACTACTACATCCGGAAAGAAAAGACATTTTCAAGCCAAAGATAAAGGGAAATTAAGAAGAAAATCAAGTGTCTTTTCTGTAAAAAGAAAAATCACGTGAAGAAAGATTGTCCTAAGTTCCAAAAGTGGCTTGAGAAGAAAGGTAATCAACTTTCTTTTGTTTGTTATGAATCTAATATGGTTGATGTTAAGCATAACACATGGTGGATTGATTCTGGTTCTACAATCTATGTTATCAATTCCTTGCAGGGATTGCTAAACCTGCGGAAACCAGTGGGAAGTGAGCATAGCATCTATTCGGGAAACAAGATGCCCTCACATGTGGAAGTAGTAGGAACGTGCAAACTAATTTTAAGTAGTAGCTTTGTTTTGTATTTGGAAAAGATTTTTTATATTCCTAGTTTTGCTAGGAACTTGATTTCAGTATCTAGACTATTAAAGTGTGGTTTTTCTTTTAACTTTTCAAACTCAGATTTTAGTTTATCTTTTCAATCAAATGTTGTTGGTAGTGGAATACTATCTGATGGTCTTTTTCGACTTAATTTGCAAAATGAGGATAATTATAAAGTTATGCACGTTCATAATAATGCTGGTATTAAAAGATGTGTTATGAATGAAGATTCCTCTATCTTGTGGCATCGGAGATTAGGTCATATCTCCATTGACAGGATCAAGAGATTAGTAAGTGACGGAGTACTTAATACTCTAGTTTCTTTGATTTTGAGACTTGTATAGATTGCATTAAAGGCAAGCAAACTAACAAGTCAAAGAAAGGTGCCAAGAGGAGTTCTGAAATATTAGAAATTATTCATACGGATATTTGTAGTCCTGATATAGATGCATATCGTGATAAGTACTTTATAACCTTTATTGATGATTATTCACGATTTATGTATTTCTACTTGCTTCACAATAAGAATGAAGCACTTGATGCTTTTAAGGTTTTTAAAGTTGAAGTAGAGAAACAATGGGGAAAGCAAATAAAAATCGTGAGATCAGATAGAGGTGGTGAGTATTATGGTAGATCCACTGAAAGTGGACAAGCATCTGGTCCTTTTGCTAGATTTCTTCAAGAAAATGGGATTGTTGCCCAATATACCATGCTAGGATCTCCGGATCAAAATGGTGTAGCTGAAAGAAGAAATCAAACATTATTGGACATGGTGCGAAGTATGATTGCTAGTTCCAAACTTTTTAAGTTTTTGTGGACTGAAGCTCTCAAAACGGCTGTGTACATATTGAACAGAGTTCCAACTAAGGCAGTCTCAAAGACTCCATTTGAGTTTTTCAAAGGTTGGAAACCGAGTTTGCACCATGTACGCGTTTGGGGATGTCCGTCTGAAGTGATAGTTTACAATCCTCAAGAAAAGAAGTTGGAACCGAGGACATTAAGTGGGTATTTCATTGGATATGCCGAAAGATCTAAGGGATATAGATTTTACTGTCCATCTCATAACACTAGGTTTGTGGAATCAAGAAATGCTAAATTTCTTGAAATGACTTGATCAGTGGAGCAGTCAATATTTGGACATTAGTTCTGAGAGAGACTATTCTAGAAATCTCATTGCAAGTGATGGCATGACTGTTGTCAATAACATGCCTCAAGTACAAGCGTATGCTGAACAACCTATTTTGGAAATTCCACAAAATGTTGAACCACATCTTGTAGATCCTGAAGTTCAGCATATTCCTGATCCAATTGAACAAAATTCTGGAAATCAGGAAGTTGCTGATCAAGAACTAAGGAGATCTACTCGCTCAAGAAAGTCATCAATTCCTAGTGATTATTTTGTGTATTTGCAAGAGAGTGACTACAATATTGGAGCTGAAAATGATCCTGAAACGTTTTCACAAGCTATAAGTTTGAATCAATCAAACTTATGGTATAATGCCATGAAAGAAGAGATAGATTCTATGGCATCAAACAAAGTCTGGGATCTCATCGAGTTGCCTAAAGGTGTGAAATCTATTGGTTGTAAATGGGTTTTCAAAACCAAGAAAGATTCACAAGGCAACATCGAAAGATATAAAGCAAGACTTGTTGCAAAAGGATTCACTCAAAGAGAAGGAATTGATTACACGGAGACTTTCTCTTTGGTATCTAAGAAAGATTCACATCGAGTTATTATGGCATTAGCAACTCATTTTGATTTTGAGTTGCATCAAATGGATGTGAAAACGGCATTCCTTAATGGTGATTTACTAGAGGATGTTTATATGAAACAACCTGAAGAGTTTTCCTCTAGTAAGGGTGAGCATTTAGTTTGCAAGCTTAATAAATCAATATATGGGCTGAAATAAGCCACCCGGCAGTGGTATTTTAAGTTTCATGAAGTTATCACTTCATTTGGTTTTGAAGAAAACATCATGGATCAATATATATACCAGAAGGTTAGTGGGAGCAAGATATGTTTTCTATTTCTATATGTTGATGACATACTACTTGCAACTAATGATAAGGGTATGTTATTTGAGGTGAAACAATTTCTCTCTAAAAGCTTTGATATGAAAGATATGGGTGATGCGTCTTATGTCATTGGCATTAAGATTCATAGAGACAGATATCAAGGTATTTTAGGTTTGTCTCAAGAGGCCTATATTAATAAAGTTTTAGAGAGATTTCATATGAAAGATTGTTCACCAAGCGTAGCCCCAATTGTAAAAGGTGATAGATTCAATTTAAATCAATGTCCGAAAAATGAGCTCGAACATGAACAAATTAAGTCCATTCCATATGCTTCAGCTGTTGGAAGCATTATGTATGCTCAGGTCTGTACCAGACCAGACATTGCATTTGTTGTTGGGATGTTAGGGAGATATCAGAGTAATTCAGGTATTGACCACTGGAGAGCTGCAAAGAAGGTGCTAAGGTACCTTCAAGGGACAAAAGATTATATGCTCATGTATAGACGAACTGAATATTTGGAGATGATTGGTTACTCAGATTCTGACTTTGCTGGCTGCATTGATTCACGAAAATCTACATCTGGATATATTTTCATGTTGGCCAGCGGAGCTATATCTTGGAGAAGTACCAAACAAACCTTGTTTTGGAGCTACTAGTCATGGTGTATGGTTAAAGAGTTTCATATCTGGGCTTAGAATTGTTGATTCTATATCTAAGCCATTGAGACTACATTGTGATAATTCAGCTGCGGTGTTCATGGCTAAGAATAATAAAAGTGGAAGTCGAAGTAAACACATCGACATCAAGTACTTAGCCGTGAGGGAACGTGTGAAAAAAGAAAAAGTGGTCATTGAGCACATTAGCACTGAATTAATGATTGTTGATCCTTTGACTAAGGGCATACCACCTAAGAATTTTAAGTATCATGTAGTACGAATGAGACTCGGTTCTAGTATGTAACATTTGGTTGTACGTACATTGTTACTTGTTACATTGAAAATTTTATTGATATTTTCTCACTTAATTTGTGCACATTTATCTTGAGAATTATCATTTATGTTTGGACCTAAAATAAACATTGGGTTTATTCATTAAGTTTAAAGGCAGTTTTTTATGGATTAAAGTGCATTGTAATACATGGAAGATACTACTCGATTTTAGAGAACATATAGCCATGATTCGTGTTCTTTGTATTCTATGGTTTTGGATATAGTAACATATGGACCAAGTGGGAGAATGTTAGTATTTCATTTTCTCAATTATCTTGTATAATGTATAAACAAGATGATTTAAATTGGTCCGCATGTTTCTATTTTGTAAGGAGTACAAATATTGTTAGTCTCCTTAATCCATACAGTTTGGATGGTTGATATTAATTCTGTGATGGATAGAATTAATAATTAGACATCACACCATTTCACCAAATGGTATCTATGAAAAGGTGTCTACTGCCAAAAGGTACCTTTCTGCCAAAGGGTACCATCGGTTTTAAAAGGTCCCTAGGCTAATCACTTTATGACTACTGAATCTTACACCATTTAAAGAGAAAGTGAAAGAGCCTAGAAGATCCTAACCGAGTAAAAGTGAACGTGCCGAAGCATTCACCGTTGTCTTCTACAAGTTCTTCAAATTACTCAAACATACACAAGCAATAGCTGGAGGTATGTAATCTCGATCATTCCGCTGCACCGATAAATGATTAAATTGGATAAATATTCTTACATCAACAGCATCTGAGGTTCAATGGATTTTTTATCTACTAAATGATTTTAATATTACTCACTCTTCTCCCGGTGGCATGTACACATATAGCAAATATGTCATGGCTATAGTACAAAATTCAACATTCCATAAGAGGACCAACCACATCTAGATAGACTGTCATCTCATTAGGGAGAAAGTAGCACAAAAACCATAGCATTGGCCTGTATACCCACCAAAGAGCAACCTACAGATCTATTCACCAATGCATTAATTACCAAGACCTCTATTATGCCATCTTCTGTCGAAGCTTCATTTGCATATTGTGCATGTAAAGCTTGTGAGGGAATATTAACATATAAGGGCACATTTGTAATTTCAATGTAATAGCATTTTATACAAAGTTGTCGATGTATTAGCAATAGCAAATCTAGTATTTCATAAGGTAGTAGAAATAATTAAATATCTTAACACCATTATTGTAAATTCTCTCTTGTGTTCTTTCTTCTCTAATCTCCATTCTCGATCCAGTTCTCAGATCCAATAGAAAA
>BKCP01005650.1:253127-307293 GCA_008636005.1 Striga asiatica
CNNNNAAGAAATAACATAACAAAAGACAAATGGTCAACGGTCAACGTCGGAAGTCAACGCCGGAGTCAACGGTCAACGCCGGAAGTCAACAGTCAACGCCGGAAGTCAACGATTTTCGCCGGAAGTCAACGGTCAACGCCGGAGTCAACGGTCAATGGTCATAATAATATTTAAATAATTAAAAATAAAGAATTAAATAATAAAAATAAAAAATTATTATTTAAATCAAGATCTAAATCTTGTGGCTAGGAATGAGTCTCACGTCCTCACTTTAAATAATGGGATGCATTGGAACCAATCCCTATATATATATATATATATATATATATATATATATAGGGTCACGCTCCGGTGAGAATGGTGCTTAGTGAAAGAAATAAGAATACACCATAACCATTAGATCGGATGATCCAACGACTTAAAAAAAACCAAAATTATACATTAATTAAGGGTATTGTGGTAATTTTCACAACACGCAAAGAGGTGGGCCTGCTCCAATTAATACCACCCCATCCCAAGGTCAATGACTCAACAGCCCCACCACACCCTCACCCCACCTACCCCACCCCACACTCTCTCTCTCTCTCTCTCACACACACACACACCACACCCTGTCAAAACTGTTGCCGGTAAATCTGTGCCGTCGACGCCGCCTGACCAGCATCTGCCGGCGTCACTCTCTGTCACCATCCTTTCTCACACACTACACACACACGCGTACAGGCACACGGTCACACCACCATCGCGCCGGACAAATTTTCCGATGCCGCCGCCACTCCTCGGAAGTCACCGACATACCCACCATCAAGGCAGACAAAACCAGACGAGAGGTCGTCTTCTCCGGCGACGCAAACCAGAAAACCTCCCAAACACATGTCCTCTCCGCCTCCATCTTCGCCGTCCCCATTCCAAAAAATGGCCGCCGACCTGGATGTAAAAGATACACTGCCGGAAACCGTCGGATAAGAACCGTCCTACGTACCTTATGCTCTCAGCCGCCGTCGCCGTCACCGTCGTTGGACGCCCACCGCCGCACTGTACACGCCCGCCGCTGTAGATAGATGATTGCAAAAAAAAATAGGGATTGTGTTTTTGTTTTGTGAATTTGATAATGTGTAAGGCTTATTGGCAATTTTAAAAAATTTGATTATATTTCAATTGCACCCTAGGGCAAAATCTGAAATTATATAAAGTTAATAAAAAATATTATCTTTATGTATTTTTTATATACATTTATTTTAAATAATAAATAAAAATAAAAATAATATTAAATATTAAAATAATATAAATACTAATAATAAATGTATGTCAGATTCGCACATTAGCAACTGAAACACGGTACATTAGTGTTAGACATATTGCACATGAATGTGTATCAGACTGCACCTTAGCGATCAAATTTGAAATAACTATTGACTGAATTTATATATTTCGATTATTTATAAAATTTAAGTTATTGTGACATTGATAATGTCAACCGAAATAAAGTTATTTCGATAATTTTAAAATTTGTATTTTTGATTATTTCGATCAAAATTAAAAGAGTCGAGCTATACGAAAAATATTATTATTATGATTTATATATTTTTATTTATTGCGATTGCACATTATAATTATACGGATTGCACATTAATGACTATATGATTGCACAATATTAAAAATCAACCAATTAAAATTGTGGGTTTGAAATTTTATATTTCGGATCAATTATTACTTCTTTTTTTTTTCTGCTTCTAAAAACTCAGTAATGCACCTTATAAATATACATGTTGCACTTTATCAATAAACACGTTGCACTTTATATAATAACACGTTGCACTTTATAAAATAACATGATGCACTTTATCACGACACTCTAACACGTTGCACTTTCTAAGTCAACACGTTGCACTTTATAAAACAACACGTTGCACTTTATAAAACAACACGTTGCACTTTATAATAATAACACGATGCACTTTATAATAATAACACGATCCACTTTATCACGACACCACAATTTGCGTCGATAACTCCCGCCAAAATACCACACAACATAATTTTTTTTATTTTTATAAAACTCGATTATGTCAGTCCAATTTAAGTTTTGTTTTTTTTTTTTTTCCTTAACCGAACAACCGAGCTATGTAAAGAAATATCATTATTTCTATTATTATAGTTGTTATGTAAAATTCTAATACAAGAATATTAGAATTTTAATTATTTTTCTACTAATTACAAATTTAACACATGAATTAAATTGTAATATTTTAACATTTACAAAATTGCAACTTGGACCCTATGAGTTATCAAAATCTCAAAATAGAACCCCTAATTCAAATGAGATCCAATTGCCATTAAACTGCAATCCCTGCCATTAAGCTTCAATCCCATAACTAAATCCGAAATTCAGGCGACATGAAATGTGGTAGCCGGCGGATGCTGGTGGTGGTGGGGTGGTCTCGGTGGCGGGGTACTGGTGTCGGCGGTGGCGGGGGACTGGTGTCGGCGGTGGCGGGTTTAAGTTGGTGGCTCGAGCAGACTCAGGCGTCGGCGGAGGGTATGGCGTCAGATGCGACGGCCGACGGGACAGGGATCACTGCCGCCTGCGGCGCGACAGAGATGGTGGTTGTATGTCGGAGACGGCTGAAGGAAGCCGCGGGTGGCGGACCTACGTAGACGATGGACTGGTTTCCGCCGGAGTTTGCTTGGTTGTATCAGTCTCCGGCGATGTTGCGCGGCGGCGAGGGGAGGACGAGGCCGACTCCAGGAGAGAAGGTAGAAAGGACGCCGGAATTTGTGGTGGACGGCCCGTCTGTGCAAGGGGGAGATGGATAGATGGCGAGAGAGAGAGATACGGCGGTCGTAGAAGGCGGCACCGGGAGGCAGAGGACGGCGGCTGTTGGTGGCGGGGTGCATCTCCGGCGCACGCAGAAGCTGGAGAAAAAAAAAATGGCAGATACCGAGATACGCTTTAGTGTGTGTATGTGCGCGTGAGAGAGAGATGAAGGAGAGAGAGTAGAGAACGTGCAAGTGTGCAACAATTTAGGTGGGGCCCACTGACTTTGTTATTTGGTGAAATTACACTACTGCCCTTCAGTGTGTTTATTTATCCACGAGATATTGATATATTTACGATTTTGCCATTAATGAATTGACCATTGTTATTTAAGTTTGACTTCATCATGTCCATTAATCGTACCGATCCAATGATACATGATCATTCTTATTTCTTTCATTATCTACCATTCTCGTGTGATCCTAACTCTATATATATATTCAGCCACTCTAAATTAATAATTCCCAACTTATTTGAATAAACTTTCAATTTCCCCACAGCTATAGGAAATCTGTCATCACTACGTAATAATGACTTAATTAATAACTCTAATTGCATTAAAGCATAAACTTATTTGATCGAAAATATAAGACCGAGTCTCTTTACTAAGATGGAGTGGAGTGACTTATGTTGGTGGAAAACCACTATATATGGGAGTCCAAAAAAGAGATCGTATCATTACATTTCACTTTGACTCAGTCGTATTTAGCCACTTACGTATACCAACATACCAATAGATTTTGGAACCCAAAATTCTTGTATTATGAAAATTTAAGTCTTCTTTCTCATAATGGGATTTAAGTGCATAATTGATTTGTGCGCTTGAATTAGGGACATTGCGTTCAGCGACGGATCTAGGATTTTTACTCAGGGGGTCCAATTTTAAATACAAAATAACAAGCTTGTAATTTAAGTCAAAACGTTCATTTCATATAAAAATGTGTTTACTTATAAACATAAATATCGATATATGTAACATCAAGTTTTAAAAAATTTAGAATCTATATCACCATCAAAATTTTACAAAAATAAACAAAAAATAAGAGATTTCATCTATTTATAACTAGTACGTATCCCGTGCGATGCACGGAACATAAATATTAAATAAATTATTTTCACAGGCTTTGTCCGTTAATTATATAAAGCAATAGGGTTATCATCTATTTTTCACCTCTTTTAATCAGCGTTAAGTATAATAAACAATAAGGTTACAATCTATTTTTCACCTCTTTTAATCAGGGTTGTTTTTTTAGTCAAAACAATAAATATGAGCATGCTAGGGTTAACTTGTAAAATAATTAATATATTATCTCACTAACACATTTATACTAATATAAATTTGATTTTAGTATATATATTTATTCCTCGATATAAGAGAGAATAACAATTTTACTTATTCTTGTTCACCATATAATACTTAATTATTATTTCATTATAAACTTTGTTGTCATATGATATTATTATTTATAAAGTTATAGAAATTGTACGTCTTCTTTTTCTTTTTATTTTATGTAATGAAAAATACTTAATGCAAGTTAGGATTATTTATTTATGTAATCAATTTAAAATATGTAAATAAATTTAAAATTAAATAGTGTATAAATATTTTACAAAATATACACATGTTTTTTTAGAATTTCATAAATATTTTTGGATAAAAAGTAAATATTTGTGAAAAAAATTAATATTATGGTTAGAACTTAAAATATGGTGTAATATTTATCTTGACCNTTGCCAAAACGATAGAGGTAATATATATAACGCACAACTGTGCAGAAAGCAGCCACCAGCTGATTACAAACAGTCAACAACTGAATACGAGCAGCCAATAGCTAAAAACTGAGAGGACAGGTCAAAAGACCGCCTAGAACCGACCCCAAAAGGGTAAAACTCTGGAAACTAAAAAACACCCAAAACAACTAAACACAACAACACAAGACCCCCACAGGGTAATTCCCGAGTGTCGGACCCCCACAGGGTAATGAAAATGACACTCGGGTGCACAGAGGCCAAACGGCCCAGACCTAAAACACAGCGACAAACACATCGACAAGAACGAACACTCTAAACAAGAACAACAAATCAAACTACTACATAACAAAACACAGCTAGATAAAAAAGCCCTTCCACAGCAAGTCAGTCAGCTTGAACCAGCGGAGAACGGTCGATATCAGAGGATAATCCAAGTCCAGGAGACGGCTTCCGAAACTGCCACAAGGCCTATACAAAAAGTCGAGTCCGAACCCAAACCAATCTCCGAAATGACCCGCCTCGACCGGAAGGACAACCGAACACGCACCCACTCTAGCACCTCCGAGCACGCCTAACACCACTAGCCGAGCTTAGGAGCACCTGAACCCCGCCGTCTAACACCACTAGCCGAAACAGGGGGGGCGGCTCGGGCCCTCAACTCCGACAAACCATCAAAGCCCCATCCCTCTTCACGACCCACACACAAGCAGCCAACATCGCCGTCGACCACCGGCTCCAGGACCAAAATCCCCGGACAAATTTCGCCGGAAAAAAAGCGGAACCAACCGAGGCATTCCGTTCGCACACATAATCGGGAATATAGAACCTGAGCAGAAAAAGGAGAAGAGTTCACCTCCAATCGGGACCGGCGAGCAACTACTCCATCGATTGCTAACCTGTTGACGACTAAAGCGCTCGTCTCTTCCTATCTCCACTTCGCCGGCGAACAGAGCCATGGTAATAACGACAATCACAGCAACATCGACGGCCTGGGACAGAAGAGGAGGGACGGCGGTCGAGCACGACCACCGGCCGGCGCCGCACCGCCGCCTAGGAAGGCTGCACGAATCTGACGGGAGGAAAGCGGAGAAGAATTTGGGGCCGAGGGTTTACTGTAGAGACTAGAGAGAGGGGAGGAAAAATCCAATTAGATCATAGAGATCAATCTTGTAATTTATTATAATGAATATCAATGAAAGTATTACAAATATTAATAAAAATAATATTTATCTTGACCAAATTATTATCAACATGAATTACAGAAAACCAATCTTGTAATTTATTATAATGAATATCAGTGATTATTTAAGTAATTTTTTTTTAACATATCTTATTTGATCTTATTTGAAACGTGTATATAGAAACAATTAATGCATATATTTAAAATGTTTCCAAAAATGGTATGCATTAAATGTTTCCTAAATTTTTGGCTACTATTTTTAGTAAATGGTAATTCTTATTATATATACTAGTACAGAGCCCGTGCAATGCACGTGATGCATGTTTTTAAGGCTATTTATCCAAGCTTATAATTATATACATGAATAAAGAAAAATGTACGGAATATATATAGTACGTGACCCGTGCGAAGAACGAGATATATTTATTTGGAGAATATTATATTATAAGATGCAATATTCAATAAAAGTTTATAATATGCAAGAAATTGTACAATGTTCAATAAAAGTTTTATAATATTCAAGTGGAGTCTTAAAGTCTCTTGTACATAAGACTACTGACAAAATAATATTTTAATCAATGAGTTTCCTTTCCTTGTAGCCAAATTGTGAATGTGATTTGAGGAGTACAACAAATCGATATATAGTTGACTTGTTTTTTTCATTGTCGTTTTTTTTTTCTTTTTATTATAATGGATTTAAAGATATTCTAAAATATAGCAAAAATTAATTTTTTTTATTACAATTAAGAATTTTACTAAATATAAACTCTCAATCTATGGTGATAATCGACGTTTAAGTATAAAAATTAGTAATTTTTACCTCTTTTAATCAACGTTTAAGTCTAAAAAACAATAGAGTTATTATAAGTTTTTTTTCTACATCTTTTAAAACATTAAATATGAGCATGTTAGGGCTAGCTTGTAAAATAATTAATATATTATCTCACTAAAACATTTATACTAATAACAATTTAATTTTAGCATATAAATTTATCCCTTGATATAAGAGAAAGTAATTTACTTATTGTTGTTCAGCATATAATATTTAATTATTATTTTATTATATAATAAAAAAGAAATATTGTTAAATAGTGTAGTGATTTTTTTTTACAATATGGATTTAATATTTTTTTATGATTTGATAATATAAACAAATCTATACTTAACTTTGACAAATAAAACAAATAAATACTTTAGTAAGTATTTAATGTATATACTAAATAGGAATATATTTGGTATAATCAAATACCAAATATAATCAAATAATTCAAATGTACATTTTTATTTGGTATTTGATTTTTTTATTATTAAAATCTTTTTATTATACTTATCTTTTTAAAATAAAATAAATAAATAAATCAATTAAATAAATAAAATATTATTATACCAAAATAGTAATGACATTTAATGCAGTTGACTTTTCTGGATAGTAAATGTAGTAAATAGAATCTCCTTTTATATAAATATAGATTGTATAATACGGAAATAGTAATGCAATAAATGTTGGTGACTTTTCTTTATACTAAATCTGATAAATGGTATACCTTTTAATATAAGTATAGATATAGATTTAGTTTCAACATCTATAATTTATAAAAAGAAAATAAATTTTTTGATTTAAAATTTGATTTAAATTTAACATTTACAGTACGTTGGATTACAATTTTGTTGATTAGAGCTTATCAAACGACCACTTTTTTTAAGAAAAAATAAATAAAATTAAAAATATGTGATTACACAAAAAAATAAAGTAAACAATAAACATTCAAAAATTTAACAATCCAACTAAATACTCGGTTTTATAAATCACTAAATCGATTTACAATTAAGAGGCTGAAAGAGTAAATCATTATAAATATGTTTAAAAATTTATCTAATAATGTATATTATAAGGATCATTAGTATATTTTTCAATAAATAGCATAAAAACTAAGTTTTAATTATTTATATTAATTTAAATTAAAATATCATAGAAACTAAATTTTAATTATTTATATATTATAAATATTTTTTTGCATTTTTGTCCATATTTTATAGTGTTTTCTTTATATATATATATATATATATATATATATATATATATATATATAGGGATGCGCTCCGGTGAGAAAGGTTCTCAGTGAAAGAAATAATAATAAATCATAGCCACCTGATCGGATGATCAAATGACTAAAAAAACCCAAAATTATACTCTCATTAAGGATAATGTAGTAGTTTACCACACCCAAACATCAAAGGGCCCACCACACTTCACAACTGTCGTCTCTCACAAACCAACCCCCTTTCTCTCTCTCCCTCTCTATCTCTCACGCAGAGAACATCACCATCCTTGTCACTGCCATTCCCATGCCGGAAACTCCTCAATACTCCGTCCACCACCGTCCATCGTCGCGAGTCCTGCCGGCGCCGGCGCCTGCAAGTTGTCGTGCACTTTGAGGCGTCGTCGACGTCCGGCGAGTATTCGACGAGATCCAGGAATGTCGTGCGTGGAGGACAGTCTCCCCCGCCGCGAAGATGCGCCAATCACCGTCCACGGGAGGCCAGCGGCGTCACTCACCTGGTTCGCCGTCCTCTCGGCGGCCTCAAAATCGTCAAATATAAATGATTGAGGCCCTAATTGAGATCGACATGGTGAGAATACGTTTTCTTTCCCGACGGCATCTTCATCGGCACGACGGAACTCCAATTTGGGGATTGGGTTTTCTTGTGAAAATTAGATAATCAAGAGGGACTCATTTGCAATTTTGGTTATACTTAATTTAACACAAAGGTCAAATATGTAATTAAAAAAAATATATAAAGAATTTTTATACATATATGTATTATATATTTTGGCTTACTTGTGTATTTTAATCACTTGAATATTGTGAGACTGCACAATAATGTTAGTCCAATTGCACGTTAATGCGTTTGGGAATGCACAATAGCACAACGATGGAGAACGTTGAGAAATACTAAATATATTTTTATGATATAAATAATAAATTATTTCAATTATTTAGGATAGTTCGATTAACCAACCTAATAAACCAATTATCTCAGTTCAGTCTTAGTATGAATTTGCACATCAAAATACTCACCGTAAAATGCACATTAGTTTTAACATGATGCACAATAGTGACTGTCAGACTGCACAATAACGATTTGCTAAATGCACATCAATGTGTTCGGTAAATATGACTTTATTATTTAAATAATTGGATAAATATAAAATATTGTTAATTAAACAGACATTATGACAATTGCAATCTCATATTATGCATTTTTACAAAAAAATATAAAAATATTATAAAAAATTATAAAAATACTACATATTTTTTTATGAAGTTAAAAATAAATTAATTTGTATATTTAGAGTAATTTGGTTAACCAACTTGATAACCCCGTTAAGTTTCAATCTGGTTTGAGACAAATGTCCGATCTCTTCAGACTGCACAATAGCGTTATAATTGAGTACATGGCCTTATATGTAATTTATATAAAATTTATAAAATAAATTATTATTTACATACATAGAGTAAAATAATAAATAAAATATTAAATAACAATATTATAACACATAAAAATAATGTAAAAAACAATAAATAAAAATATTTAGGTAAAATATTAAAATAATAATAAAACAGTAGATAAAATTTTATAATATAAGTAATAAAATATTTTGAATATTTAGGTAAATCCGGTTAAATTAGTTTGAACGTGAAAAAATAAAATCCAAACACATACTGCGGGATGCACGATAATGTTATACGAGATACACATTAGTGATTATTGAAATGCACACAACATCGTATATAAAAAATAAAATTTTGGAGTAATATAACAATAATAATAAAATATTGAAATAATAAATAAATTTTATAATATATATATATATATATATAATAAATAATTATTTTGGTTAATTTGATAACCAATTGAATTAATTGATTATTTCGGTTTAGTTTTAGATTGCATTTATATGTAAAAAAGTCCACACTACATAATGCACGTTATTGTTAGCCGAAGTGCATATTAATTTCCGTAAGAATGCCCATCAGCGTATATTTCGTGCACGACCACACGTGAACAATAAAATAAAATAAAAATAATGTTACGCTATTATGCATTTTTCACCGATGCTAATATGCATTTAGTTTGTCACCAATATGCGTTGTGTGGAACTAATAGAGGTGTCAAAATATTGACCGAAACCAAAGAAATCGGCCAAAACCAATAGCAACACAAAAAAAATATATATATAATATATATATTATTTATTTTCAACAAACAATAATATAAAACATCAAATACTAATTATAAAACTAAGATTCTCTCTGGGAGAGCGAAACCTATTCTCTCTGGGAGAGCGAAATCCTTGAATTCTTGAATACTTGTAAGGATTTAGCGTTGAACTCTCTATCAATTTCAATCGCATTCCTTATCTTTTTGTCATAACATCCGAATATTGTCCTTCTGTTCAAGCTGTTCGTTACAATTGGGGACCCGTAAATCCCAATGGATTCTCATACAGACATTGGTAAAGACGACGAAATATGGCAGAAGCTAGAAAATTTTTCACTATCCTCCAAGGAAGATTCTGTAGTTGATATAGCAAAAGAGGATATAAAGCTCAGTGATGAAGAATGCCAGCGAAGCTTGTTCGGCAAGGTCATTGGAGACAGAAAAGCTAGCTGGATTGGGGGTAAAGCGTACAATGAGCCTCATTTGGAGGATTAGACAATCAATGGAAGTAAAAGAACTTGGGCATAATTACTTCCAATTTATTTTCCAAAGCAAAGATGATTTGGCAAGAGTAGCAAAAGGCATAAATTGGAGTATTGATAACCAGTTCCTTATATTATCAGAATGGCAACCAGGCCTTTCGAGCAATCACCCGAATTTCCAAGAACTCAAATTATGGGTTCAAGTATTCAATGTTCCTCTTAATTGGCTCAGCACGGAGGTAGGATTGAAGCTTGGCCATGTCTTTAAGGAGGTTATCAATGTAGTAGTGGTGGGAGCTGGAAGCCATGGAGGTAAGGTCCTTCGACTTTTGATTTCTGTAGATATCAATGAACCCCTCCCTCGTTGCTCTAAAATTAGACTGGGAGAACAGATCGTTTGTGTTAGCTTTAAGTACGAGAAGTTGGTTAATTTCTGCCATTATTGTGGATTGGTTGGGCACCTAGAGAGAGGATGCTCTTCTCGTATGAGTGACATCAAATCAAAAACATTGAAAGAAGGTCAATATGGCGATTGGCTAAAGGCTACTGATGGGCGACACTGGGCTACTCAGAATGCTTCAGATACCAGAGAACCTCCTTCAGACAATACTTCCCATCCAGATAAGCAATCTCCATTAAAAGCAACCACCAGTCAAGTGGAGGATAATAACCAGATTGTGATGGTTAACAGTGACTCAGCCACTCAGCAGCATCACCGAGCAAATTTAACTAAATCTTCTGATGAGGAAAACTTCAAACAACCTGATTCTAATGAGAGGATGCATTTTGAGAAAGATGGTAATACACAGGAGAAAGATAAGACCATGGACTTAGATGTAATTCTTCCCATTCAACTGCAATCCAGTACTGGACATGAAGATTCCATGATGATACAAATTCCACCAACAAGGACATGGAAAAGATCAGGTGACAAAGATGGAAGGCTCCAAAGGCAAAACAACAGCATTGTAATAAGGGACACTCCTGTTTCAAGTAAAAGACCTTGGGTAGAAACTGAAAACCAACCATCCCTTAATAAAGGAAAATCAATTGTTGTTGCTGAGAACAAGAAACTGAAAACTGATTCAAAGGTGGGGGAGGCCAGCCTGGATTGGCTCCCAAGTGCTCAATGTTAGCTGCGGTGTGGAACTGTAGAGGGCTGGGTGGGCCCTCTACAGTTTCCCAAATCAAAGAGACCTTTAAGGCTCACCACCCAAAGTTACTGTTCTTGTCAGAAACTAAAAAACAAAAAGCTTTTGTGCAATCAGTGAGTAAGAAACTGGGTTTTGATGAAAGATGTGCCATAGTTGATCCAGTGGGTATTAGTGGAGGGCTAGCTTTATTCTGGTCTTTAGACGTGGAAGTGTTTCAGGTGATCTGTAGAGACTTTTTCATTGCCATAGAATTCAAACTTCAAAATGATAGGAAAACCTGGGGAATTTTTGTTTATATGAACTCAGACAGAAATCTAAGGGAAGCTCAGAGGCAAATCTTAATTTATGAGAGGAGATTCTGGGGTGAGGAGTGGTTTGCATTGGGTGACTGGAATGATATATGCTCTTCAGAAGAAAAGAAAGGTGGGAGAAAAAGGCCTTCTAGCAGCTTTCTGGAATTCAATAGCTTTATATCCAGAATGGAGATGGATGAAGTACACATGGCTGGATATCAATTCACTTGGGTAAATAATAGGGATGGAGAAGGCCTAGTGGAAGAAAAACTTGACAAAGGATTTGCTTCTCCTTCATGGTTGGCTCTTAATCAAAATGCCTCGATTCTAAACATTCTGAGAAGTGCATCGGACCACTCAATGATATTGCTTGACAATGGTAAGGAGAAGTCCAGAAACAACAGAAGTTCAAATTTGATGGCAGATGGCTGAAAAAAGAGGGGTTTTCTGAAGTTATAAGCACTGCATGGACCAAACCATAGACAGGCACTCAAATTTTCATTCTGAAGGAAAAAGTTAAAGAAACAAGACTTGCCCTACTCTAATGGAGCTCCAACTTCAACTCTCAAACAAAGAACAAAATTGATGAACTCTCTGACAGAATGGAGCACATTAGAAATAAAGGAAGAGCTGAAAACTGGGAAGAATGGGAGGATGTCAGACATGAATTGGAAGAAGCTCACAAATTGGAGGAACAATTTTGGAAACAAAGAGCCAAAATACAATGGTGGAAAGAGGGCAATGCTAATACCAAATTTTTCCATGCATATGCCAGACTCAGAAGAAAGCAAAAGTCAATTTCCAGATTGCTCACAGAGACAAACCAAATCCTTACTGAACAGACAGATATTGACTCTCACATTTCAAGCTACTTTGCAAACTTATTCCATTCAGAAGGGTCATGGGGAGGTGACTCAATTATTCATTTGATCCCTACAACCATCATTGAGGAAATGAACCAGCAACTTTTAAGGCCAGTTGGAGAAGAGGAGATACATGATGCTTTATTCAGCTTACCTGCAGAGAAGTCTCCTGGAGAAGAAGGTATGAATGCACTGTTCTACCAGCACTGTTGGAGTACCATAAAATCCGATTTAATCAAAGCTATTCAAAGCTTCTTTGAGTCTGGCACCTTGATGAAATACTGGAACCATACACTTGTTACTTTGATTCCAAAATGCAAACACCCTGAATTCCTTAGCCAATATAGACCCATAAGCCTTTGCACTGTAGTATACAAAATCCTTTCTAAAATTTTGGCTCAAAGACTGAAATCTTGCTTAGATTGTTGCATCAGTGCTAGTCAATCTGCTTTTTTGCAAGGTAGGCAACTTATGGACAATGTGATCATTGCCCATGAGACCTATCATTTTTTGAGCAGACATAGATCTGGGAAAAACTTCTTTATGGCCTTAAAGCTTGATTTAATGAAGGCTTTTGACCGGGTTGAGTGGGGCTGCTTACACAGAATTATGGTAAAGATGGGATTTCAACTGCAGTTCATTAAGCTTATCATGTCTTGCCTATCATCTGCTACCTTTTTCTTTCAATGTCAATGGTTCAACAAGGGGTTTTGTTAGTCCTACAAGAGGAATCCGTCAGGGAGATCCACTGTCACCCTATCTATTCATAATCACTGCTGAAATGCTATCTGCTATGATCAAGGAAGCTGTGGATAATGGTACTCTTACAGGGCTCAGGATTTCAAGGGAAGGTCCCACTGTCTCACACTTAATGTTTGCAGATGATGTCCTATTTTTCAGCAAAGCAGGGGTGGATCAGACTCAAGCCCTTACCACTATTTTAGAGAAGTATAGACTATTCACAGGACAGAAAGTCAATCTTGGAAAATCATCTATCATATTCAGCAAGAATACTCCTCAGTTACTGAAGCAAAGCATCTGCTAAAACTTGCAAGGAATAAAGCTCCACCAATCTTGCAGATACCTTGGACTCCCACTGGGAATAGAAAAGTCCAAAAGAGAGGCCTTTGAATATGTTTTGGAGGCAGTGAGAGCCAAACTAACTAGCTGGAGAAACAAACTCTTAGCAGCTGCAGGCAAAGAAGTGCTCATAAAAGCAGTCTTGAGTGCACTACCAATATTCACAATGGCTTGCTTCAAGCTTCCTGTATCAATAGCCAAAGAGATTTCAAGACTTTGTGCTCAATTCTGGTGGAGTAGGGGTGATCAGCATGATAGAGGATTGCATTGGAAATCCTGGAGGGTGCCGTCAGGTAGCTCGACTTCTATGACTTCACTTCGCTTCGTTCGTTCCCTCGTACTCTAATGCCATGACTCGGGGTGCGGTACAAGGGATTCCCCGAGCTCGTAGAAAAAAGCAAGTAAATAAAAGGTTTTTCAGAATGGATTTTGATACATATCATATCGAATATATAGAATTCTAGAATATATATCGTTCGCCTTCAGCTCCATCCCGTAGCAAGATCTCAGAAGCTGAGAAAAGCCAAGTCCGTTGATGGACTGGTGAAAAATCCAAGGTAAAGAAGGTCTTCGATTACTTAAATTACTTATTCATTGAATCCTGCCCGATCCTAATTCCGGTATATCCAGGATGAAAGAAGAGAAAAGGCGGCTGGTAATGCTGATCCTCCAACTGCAGATAGAATGAAGAGAGTGCTGGACTTACATACGCTATTTCCTACAAGACGGTCTAGGCTAGTAGATCCAGCATATACTTCCACTGCGAAATCTTTATGCTGAACATCTTACAATACCAAAAAGTGAGGGTGGCTTGGGTTTCATGGATGTACAGCTCTTCAACAAAGCTTTAATTTGCAAACAATTGTGGAGAATCACCTCACAGCCTGATTTGCTGGTTAGTCAGATCTTAAAGAATAGGTACTTTCCTCAATCCTCCATTTCTGAGTCCACTAAAACCCAGCACAGTTCCTGGCTATGGAACACTTGGCTGTCAATTCTTCCAGAATTTGCTAGAGGATACAGAATAGAGATCAGAAATGGGGCCAGTCTAAAAATTGCAGATGCTAACTGGGTGCCTAACCTGGGAAAGCTGAGGCCAGATATGCTTCCAATTGCTAGAGGACATATGGTTTGGGTCAAAGAACTTCTCAATAACAATGGCATAGGATGGAATGATTGGTTAGTTCAGCAACTATTTGGACCAGAAGATAGCTCAGCCATCCTGAAGATTACCACTGTGAAGTCTGATAGACCAGATAGACAGCTTTGGAGCCTGCATAACAAAGGTAAAAATTTACTGTCTCCTTTCTTTACACTGATCTGATAACAAGGAAAGTGCAAAGGCTTGATATCCCTGAGGGCAGCTCCAATTCTGATTCCATCAAAGCAGTGAGAATTAAAACATGGAAGCTGAACATCCATTCTAAAATCAAACAACTGCTTTGGAAAAGCTGTTCAAAAGCTCTGCCAGTCAAAACAGCACTTAAGGCCAGAGGAATTGACATTGATGTTATATGCAAGAGCTGTGGGGAAGGTCCAGAGACAATAGAACATGTTTTCTTCCAATGTGCCAAAGCAAGGAAGCTGTGGGAACAAGGTCCTATCCAATGGAATGATCTGCAGGACCCTGGAATTTCTTTCTGCTCTTGGTGGAGACACATCAACTCTCGCAAGAAGGAAGAAGTTGCAGAAGAGCGCATCCAACTCACGACCTACCTTCTTTGGTGGCTTTGGCGAGCGAGGAACCTTTGGCTTTTTGAAGAAACTAACCTGCCAACTCACTTTGTACTCAAAAGTGCAATTCGAGAATGGCAGGAATTTAGCTCTTTGTAATGTGGTGTTTATATTTGCTTTGTTTTGCTTTCTTTCTTTTTTAGCTTATCTCAGGGGGATTGAGCTAGGCTTATGCAGTGGTTTCATATCTCCCTGAGTTGGTCAGTTTTTTTAGTTGTTCTTTGTTGTTATTTCATAGTCCTTCGATGGGCGTCTAGGCCGCTTGCATGCGTGTCCTCCCAGTTTGATTTTCGGTTGTTTAGATTGTATTTGAACTTGGTTCCCTTGGAGTTATATATCAAATCTGTCGTTTCGACCAAAAAAAAATACTAATTATAAATACTAAATATAATTTTATTAATATAAATAATTTATTAAATACGCAATATTGTTAGTTCAAATACACATTATTAAAGTTTTCTATAAAAAAAATATTCGCTCAATAGACTGCAAAATAATGTTAGACAAAATGCACGTTAGTGCCTATCGAAATGCACATTATCGATTTCTGACTCTTATAATTATACTTTTTCAACGAAACCTAATATAAAATATTAAATAAAATATCAAAATACTAAATTTATTTTTATAATATGAATTATAAATTATTTCAGTCATTTGGGTTAATTCAATTGTACGATCAAATAAATCGATTATTTCGGTTCATTTTTAATATGACTTTGGGTATGTCATTAAAAAATGATGCGCTACAATTGCACGATAGTATTAGACGAATTACACGTTAATAACTATCAAATTGTACAATAACCAAAACCGATCGAACTGCTTTCCTTAATGATCATGATTTCCAGCCATATTGTGCATTTTAATTAGTATTGTTGTGCCTAAGTTGAAATTTTATAAATTACAATTTTACCAAAGACCTAATATGAAACACATTAAAACCTTCAAAAATTACAAATCAGTCCCCCCTTTTCATCTAATTTTCAAAGGGAAAACCCCACAAATCTCATTCAGAGGGTCCCAAACATGAACTCGAAAAAGAAAAACAGTCCCAACATAAACAGGCGCCTCTTCCCCCCTCATACATCATGGTCGCCGTCGCAATTGGAGCTGATGGAGGTGGTTTCACTGGACTTGGAGGAAGGCCTACTCAAGAACAATTTTGCCGCCGCCAATTGAGGATAATTTTTTGTCAGTCCCACCGCTCACCATCCTCGCCGGAGTCGGATCTGTTAGCCGTGAAGGTCATTGGACGTCGCACGGCGGAGTGGAGGCCGATTTCACATCCTCGACGCGGCAGTGCTGGTGAGTTTTCCATCGAAAACACTGTTGTCGCAGCCGTATCTGGTGCGCGGACGGCAGAGGCGCGGAGATGGGATCTGCTCTTGTCCGCGACGGTCGGCGTGAACGGTGGGGATACGGCGGGGATGGCGTCGGTGTCATCTGGATCGGCCAGGCTCGTGTCGCCGGAGGAGACGGTGGTTGGCTGGCGGCCATGGCGGAGCTTGTGCCGGCTGCTGCGGTGTGTGTGTATGTGTGTGTGTGTGTATGTGTGTAATTGACCAATTTATGAGTTCGTGAATTCTGTGTGTGGGTGGAGATGATGAATTTATAGTATTGTGGTGGGCCCCACATATTTGGTGGGTGTACAAAATTACAAAACTGCCCTCATATGTTTAAATTTGATCAAGAAATATCAAGTTATTTACCATACTGTCATTGATGATTGACCATAATTGACTAAAGTTTGACTTGATCATGGTTATTGATGTAATAGATCGAATGATTTAGTTTTATTCTTATTTCTTTCATTATGATTCATTCTCTTTTGAGCGCATTTCTCTCTCTCTCTCTCTCTATATATATATATATAAATATAATGATATTTAAAAAAAATTGAAGGAATCCATGGCCCCCCTGGACCCCATGTGATCCGTCATTGATTGCGTTTCCTTATATTCTTATGATGGAATTTTGGAAGCATTAATTTAGGCTAGCGTTGGCATGGTCCTATAGTAATTTTTATTCAATATAATCATCAGGTAATTTTCCCATTCAGATCATGACATAATGTGAAGGCTAGTTTCTAAAGGTGCAATAGTAAATTTTTCATTGACATGTGACCCCATATATAATCTTACAAGTAGCTTTTTTCTTTATATAATGAAATGTCGTTACATCTATTTAAGTTGTTTTTTAAGCTATAACATTTGGATATAAAATTACATAAATTTGTTGAAAAATTATGGTCGTCTATGTTGTGAAAAGAGAAACTGTATGTGTGAGAATCCTTATATGATGTGTTTAATGTTGTAAGTAAAGAGTAAAATTAATTTTACAACTCTTTACGATGTTCTAACCAAACTTTCAATGATGGATGGCTTCAAAGATTTTATTTATTTTTTTTTTTTTACGAAACGGTAGAGATATTATAAACTCAAAGCGAACAAAGTTCGAATAGTACAAACCAAGATCGAAAAGAAAAGCTGAGAGGACACGCATAAAGCGGCCTAGAACCTTAACTCCAACAGAAAAGAAACTAAATACCATCCACTGTCCAAGGGCCTAGAGGTAAAAAGGAAAAAGAAAATAAACACCACCTATCCCAAACAACTGCTAATAGAACAAAAAGAGAAGCAACCAAGACAACACAAAACAAAGGAAAATAACAGTCCAACACCAACTTAAGCTTTCAAGTAAACAAAGTCTAGCCAATCCTGTTGAGCAGCCTGCAAGGTGACTTGGATTGGCATGAGGATGTTTTGAAAGATACTCAGGTTGCGAGTCTTCCAGAGCCACCATAAGATGTAAGTGGTGAGTTGTATTTGGGCCTCTGATGCCTCTGAAGTACTCAAAGAACAAATATCCATCCACCAGCTGCTAAAAGTTGGTTAATAATTCTTATGTTTGAGTTATTTATTTGGTCATTGATGAAGAAGAACATTAATGCATTTCTCCTCTTTATTGAATAAAAGCTAGCTTCATGAGCACTATAAATAAAGTGCATGCACGCTTACGAGAAGACACACTAAGTGAAGGAATATAAAAGGAAATATGTACATATATTCTCTTTCATCCTCCAAAGACTTAGAAAAATTAAGTGTTCTTGGCAATTGAGATTTTGATCGAGGTGCAATAGAATGCATGCAAGATGAGCCAAGAGTTTCGCTATAGTTCCAGTGTGTTAGATAGTGCAGTCTTCACACTTTGAGCGTCTTATTCTAGGAGAAAAGGCGTAGTACTCGTTGCCCAGTATCGGGGTGTCTGTTTCTTCAAAGCAAACAAATTTTCTGTGATTCGGCTATACGTGTTCTATAGCAATATCAGTGCCAGCTCCAGGGGGAGGCAGAGTAGGCTCTTGCCTAGGGCCTCAATTTATTTGGGGCCACATTTTTTTTTTTTTTTTGGTTAATACTATGGATTTGTGTTGGGTTTGATCCATTTAAATAAATGAAGTGGCCTAATTAATGAATGAGTAATGACTAAATATTTACTTAGCCCATTACACAAATATAAATGCTAATGAATAAAGGGCTAAGGGCTAATAACTAAATATGGACTTGGTTCACTACACAAATGAAGAAGCTAATTACTAAAAAGGCTATGGTTAAATATGTAATTCGTTTGTGAACTTGAAAACCTAAATATTTCATTTGTTTTCTTATGATGTTTGATATGAACAATTTGTATTAGAATAATTATTTTTAGTGATATTATTTTTTATTTTTTATCCTTAATGTCCTCGTGACTGCTTCAATGTAATTTATTAAATATCTCTGTAAACTCCAGAGATAATTTATCATTTCCAAGATCTATTTCAGGATTGATGAAAGCAAGAAAAATCATTTCTTTTTTAATTATTTATTTATTTAGCTTGTCTTGTTGAATTAGCTGTTTTTTTCTTCCATGCTTAGCACACAAATTCAAATTGGGAACTTCGAAAAAAAAAATAAAAAATTGTCCGGGGCCTCCAAATTTCTGGAGACGGCCCTGAACAATATAGAACTGTCAGTTAAGTTATTAGTTTTATAATAAATTTATTTATTTACTAATAGAAATTTGGTTTCATCTCCTGTTCTGTGGTTGATGTTTGTGGTTTCTATTTACAAATTTTTAATATGTATATGTGTTGAAACTCGTCTTTAATTCGCCATTTTATAATTAATTTCTATAACAGTCCTGAAGAAACAGTTTTTGTGATCAAAACGAGATTTTTCAAAAGTGTTATACGTATTTGTTTTACTATTTTTTTCTTCTCAATTTATCATTATGCATGGCAAGTGGTTCTGGCACCATACCAATTAATGCTACGTTGAATTAAAAAGTAGATTTGTCCGGTAAAATTTTCAAACGTTGGCAACAACGAATGAAAATGTGGCTTACGATGAAAGGACTTTTGACGGCAATTCAGGAGTAGACCTGAACTAACTGATAATGATCCCAAAACAGCTGAAATTTTATAGTGGAACGAAAGATATCAAATAGGTGGAGGAGCTATTTTGTCAACTTTCTCAATACGCTCTTTGATGTTTATTGTTCTGATTCGTACACTGCAAAATCATTGTTGGATGAGTTGGACAAGAAATGTAATACTGAAGAGCAATGTGTCGAAAAGTAATCTGTTTCTAAGTTCCTAAAATATCAGATGGCTGAAGGAAAGTCTGTATCTGAGCAGACACATGAATTGATCAACTTGGAACATTCTCTCGCAGATGCTGATATGAAACTTCCAAAAAAGTTTTTTGCTTAATTCAATTATTGATAAATTTCCAACATCTTCGGAATGTTTTGGAATGTCGTTCAAGCATCAAAAAGGGAAATTGACCTAGGATAATTTAATGATATCAATCAACATAGAAGAAGAACATCGAAAAGAAGTTCATAATATGTCATTTGAACCTAAGGCTAATATGATAATGGAAAATAGAAAAATGAACCATGCAAATGTCAAAATGATCCATAAAGACAAGGCTTAGGCTGAAAAAAAGAAACCCAAATCAAGCAAACCATGTTGGAACTGTGGACAGGTTGGACATTGCATTAAAGATTGCCCGACGAAGAAAGCTAAGGTCTAACCTAAACTTGCTGAACAACCTGTGGCAAATATCGTTGTTGGGGAACCTAGCAATGCTAGCGCTCCAGAGACAACTATTGACTGGTTTGTTTCTTTTCAACCTAATCTTTTCAATGTCTATGAACCGTTTGATTGGTTAATAGATACTGAAGCAAATGTGCACATTTGTGCTGATAAATTGCTTTTTGTGTCTTATCAGCCAATTAATGGAAAATTCGTAGAGATGGAAAACTTAAGTGCAGCCAAGGTTCTCAAATGAGTGAGCGAGGTCGCTTACCGTTTGGCATTGCCCCCCGAGCTCTCTGGTGTGCAAAATGTCTTTCACTTATCGATGCTGAGGAGGTACGTGCACGACCCTGGGCACGTGGTGAACTTTGGCGAGTTAGAGGTCGGGCAGAACCTGACTTATGAGGAGCAACTGATAGCGATTCTGGACCGAAAGGTTTAGCGACTGAGGAGCAGAGATGTAGAACTCTTCAGAGTCTGTTGGAGCCGCCACGATGAGAGCGAGGCAACTTTGGAGAAAGAGAGAGAGAGAGAGAGAGAGAGAGAGAGAGAGAGCGAGAGAGAGAGAGCGAGATCCGAGCCATATATCTGGATTTCGAGTTGTGTTTTTAGTTTCTCGTGTATAGTCAAGTCGGACGTATGTTCAGTTTTATCATTTCCGAGGACGTAAATGTTTTAAGGAGGATAGATTGTAACGCCCCGAATATTTTTAGTATTTATGGAGCTCGACTTTATTTCCATAAATAACAAGTTACCTTATTTGATGTAATTATTTATTATTATTTGCATTAAATTGAGTATTAAAATTCTAGTCTAAGCCATGGAGAATTTATTTGATTTTTAATTTTAAAAATCGAATTTAGTTAGCCCAAGTATCATTTTTATTTTTAAGATGAAACCAAGTTTTGGGAAAATTAGAAATTTATTTAAGTCAGGCCGAAGCCCAGACGAGCCGAGCCTCGGCCTAATCATTTTTCGAGCCTAAGCCCACACGCCAAGCCCAATTCGGCAATCATCCTAGCCCAAGCAAAATTTAATTATTTGGCCCAAGTATTTTATCCTTAACCCAACACTCTTTAAATATTCTTTTTGAATTTTAAATTCAAATGCAAGGCAAGACAAATGGCATTTAATGCCCTACCTACCAAGCCCTTTCTTAGGATAAGTGTAACACCCCACTTTGATTTAAGAAATAATCCATGGCTTATCCAGAAATCCAATTAACATCTTAGAAATTCTTTTCTCGAAATCACAGTAATAGGGCATTATCTTGTTTTAAGTCATATTTGAAACTTCACGGGAATTCATTACTCGGTTTTTCACATGGACCTCATTATCCCAAAAACATAAAACTCCACATGATATTCAAAATAACACATTATCATGAATATCCAAACATAGTTTATCAATATGAATCAAATAACCAATCCAGTTTCCAACATTTTCAAATGTCATAGTGTGAAAGGAAATAACATGTTCATAACCAAAAAACAACTCAAGTTCAAAAATCCGGGTTAACTTATTCATAATAAAGCAGAAGCAAATTTAAACATAAATATGACCATCCACTCGCCATCCTGCCGTCATACCCGCCTTGCTTAACTTGGAACGTTAATTTCAGGTGGGGATGAGCACAGTTGGAAATCGTAGTGCTCACCACTATGCAATAAATCATATACAATAATAGTTAGGCATTGTTGCAGCATGAACATGAATCGATCAATTATCACATCTCCGAATCATACATTTTTACTCATGTGCACATCTATCATTAGCCATTGAAGGACATACAACTCACAACAATGGGAGTAAAATACCGAAGGACATACAGCTCACAACGGCCTTGCCTATCATTAGGCTAGGGAGACTGCCTATCAATAGGCATCGTCGAAGGACATACAACTCACAATGACGGGGACAACTACTCGATGGACATACAACTCACAACGAGTGTTACATGGTTCACACGCATGCATTAGTCACACCATTCAAAATGTAAATAATTTATGGCATAGACAATTTTAAATAAAACCCACCTAGTCGCGAGTAGGAGATATCACAAAAGCACGTATAGGCTGCACACTCGGCTCGTCAAGCACCTACATTAAGTCAAGATGCTACAATCAACATCTATCTTGACCTGAAAAGGAAAACACAATCATACTTAGTCGAACTTGATTCGACTAAGTTGTTCGTGAAGTCCTGTGGACGTTGGAACGCTTAGACTCGACACTAAGACTCAACCAAATATGCATGGAAGTTCACATAATCTCAATCAAAGACTTACCAAGTCAAACAGACAAAGAAATAGCATGTGAGTCGGTTTACATTTTTAACTCAAAAACTATATTTTCGAAATAAAGCAGGTAATTCACATAATCAAGTTGGTCAGGCTACCGAATGAGTTAGACTTTGAAATCTTAACCAAAAATCCACCTTACTGTACTCAAATAAACCACCAGTTTTCAATTCCATACTCAAAGTATACTATTTTATAAAATTCAAACAAGTTTATGGCAAAAAACGAGAATAAATTAAGCACCTGATATAATGAAGGATTCAGCTTGAAATTTCTATCCAAGGATCATCAGCATATGAATAACAGTGTGTAAAAATCTCAGCTTTAAACACCTAACACTCGAATTAATAAAATTGTAACAACATTCAGCAGATTTGGGATTTTCAATAGAACTGAATCTAAATGAACTCTAAATATTCCAATATTTTTACAGCAAGAAACAAATTACAAAATAAGCATTTCAACCAAAAATCAGAAATTTTCAGCATCAGATCAATTTATATTAATTAAAACAGTTTTCGGCAGAATCACAAAACAAATTATTTCCTTTAGCAAACCGAGTCCAAAAATTCTGAACATTGTACACAACAAGCATATACACCAGAAAGACAACATACTCGAATTTCATAAATTTTGAAGCACGACTCATTTTATTAAGCAATTAACACGGTTCTGCACAGAAATCACTTTAATTAATTAAATTAGCTACAGGCCATGAAAAATTATTAAATTTTTAAACGAGTTGCACATTCATCAGAGGGTCTTACTCACAAAGTTTCACTTTAATCCGAGCACTATACAATTTATCATGATTTTATTACGAAAACAGCCACTAAACAATTTCGACAATTTACCAACGACTCGATTTACGACGAAATCGCCCGAGGTCTTCCCCATAAGACCAAGGATCATGTAAGGTTCCAATCCACTGCAACTTAATCACGAATTGACGAGGTCTCGTTCGATTTGTCAAAATCGAAGAGCTCGTCTACACACATTCAACATCTTGGACCAAAATGAACACATAACAATATAGGGCAGATACACATGTATTCGTAAAACACAATCAACACACCAAATAAATGCACAACATAAACGATGCGTAAGATTTAACGAGACGGGGTTTCGAGCCTTGTACCGTTCTCGGGAATCGTTTGAAAAACGGAACGAACGAGGGTTGACGGCTCGAACGGCAACACGCAGCTCGCGAGGGGGAGTAGCGGCTGAGGGATGGCTGCTTGCGGTGGCCTGAACGCGTGACGGGGCAGAGCAGCGGCGGTCGGGAGGTGCTGCGCGGTGGAGGATGAACTCACCGGTGATGCCTCTGTCGCTGCGGAGGTCGCGAGCGGGGACAGCGATTGAGTCGGAGGTTGCTGCGCATGAGCAGGTCGCCGGGATCTCGGGCCTGCTGTGCGTCATCGCGGCGGTGGTGCTGAGTCTCGCGGCGGAGAAGTTCCTGGTTCGAGGTCAGAGGAAACTCGCCGGAAAGAGCGAGAGGGTGATGATGGCGATTGGTCTGCGCGAGAATGGGAAGGGAGATGGCGGCGGGATCGCAGAGAAATAAGGGGATGATCGGACTTGCAGAGAAAGGGAGAGGGTGTTGATGATAACGATCGGGTTGAGAACGAGATTTTTCTCTTCTCTATGTGATATCGGGCAAGAGCAGAAAAGCTGCGGGTTCCTTAAGTTGAGCGAGAGAGATCGAAGACAATTAAATAGATTAGGTTTACTAATCTTGCCACACAAGATAACACACACACACACACGTGCACAAGGGCTAGAAACCGGGTCTGTGCCGGGTCGGGCTCATGGGTTTGGGCGCCGGGTTTGAGTGTAAAGACTTAGGCTCGGTTCGTGGGCTCGACTAGCCATCTTAATTTGGTTCAGCTCGACGATTACAATTAAAATAAAACGAATATTATTTATATATATACGACACATAATTTATCAAATAAATAATAATAACATTTAGACATTTAGGCATTTAATTTCAATTTGACAATTAAATAATATTTAGACAATTAGGCATTTAATCGCAATTTGACAAATAAATAATATTAGACATTCGATAATAATAATAATAATAATAATAATAATAATAATAATAATAATAATAATAATAATATGGCCCTAGCCTTAGAACCGAGCCCAAGCCCGAGCTCACGCCTTACCTGAGCCATGAGCCACCTTGGTTCAGCCCCAGCACACCCTCCTCGCGCCTAGCAGGTCCACGCACGTCCCTGGTCTGCGTCGTCCGCACCAGCAGCCCAAGTCCGCGTCAGCAGCGTCCCAGTCGCGTCCGCGCCTCCCAGCCACTCCTAGGCCCCGCGTGCATGTCCACAGGCCACCAGAGGCTGGAAGCACGCTCCAGCACTTAGCTTCGCATTCTGAGGCAGCCAACAGCTCCCTAGCGCCCACACGCGAGCCTCCACAGCCCTAGAATTTTCCATTTTTTGTTTTGAGTTCATTTTGAGGTAAAATTGATTGAACCCTTACTCCATTGGCTTAGAAATCAATTTTAGTTTATTTAAAAAATTTGAGTGAGATATGAATAGATCTAGATTTTATGAGCTTAAAAGCATGCTTTTTAGATATCAAGTTATATAAGTGATAAAAATCGTGATTACAACTCCATAAATCTTATAAAAATGTCTTCAGGCTGAGGTTTAAATATGGTGAATTTTGGAGATCGATTGCTATGTGAACCGAATTTGTGGATCTAGACCTAAAATGCTCGATTTTAGTTGATTAAGTTACATATTGAATCTTGCTGTGATTTTTTTACCAAAAATCATATATATGCTGAAGAGGCTGTGGCTAAAATTTCGTGATTTTTGAGATCGTTCGATATAGTTTAAATATTGGGACTTTAGCCTTGAACTGCGGTATTTATAGAAATTATTTTGGAGGAAGTTTAGCTGAAGTTGATATATCTTAAATCCTTATAAATCACACAGAACTTAGGGTTAAAGTTTTGGCTCAAAATGAGTTAGGTTGCTTGGATATCTAGAACCCTAGTTTCGCCCGTTTCTGAACACCGGGTAATTTTTAGATCCGAGCACAATCGCCCGAACCCTAATAGCAAATAAATGAATTTAGACGTTATATGGTTATTAATGAAGCCTTGGATTTTCTGGATATGGTCGATCGGCCGGTGAGTCGCTGGCGAGGTCATAACCGAGCCTAAGAAGGCTACTGAGGCCGTGTACCTCGTAGTGAGCGTAACCAACACACCGGCATGCGTTAGCACGTTCCCTCAATTCGTATGGTTGTCCTGCACACGTGTCCAACTCTCATCCCATCGTTGAAGCCAAGCCACTGAGTGCGTGCCCGTGCACCGAGTCCGACTGAGTCGCGCCTCTGCGCGCGTCCGTTCGACCTACCTGTCAACGCGCTGTTTTCGTTAGTCGTGGTCCAAGCGTGCCCCTGCATCAGTGATCATAGCACCGTTTAAAACTCGTGCGTCGGCAAAGTCGTGTTAGTCGTGTTCGTGTGTGCCCGTTAGTTGCTACGCCAAACCCGGACCACGGTTGAGCCGAGCTGCACCTAGCCAGCGAGTGACCAGTCAGTTTCGAGTGAGCTGCCGATCCAGTCTATCCAAACCGGTCTGGAAAGTCCGGACGGTTCGAGAAGTTTCAAGTTCAGCCGAATCAGTCAAGGCAGTCTGAACAGTTTAGGAGTTTTCAGTTCGGAACATCAGTTTGAGCGTGAATCGAGATTTTTGTTTTTTCCAAACTAAGTCAGATTAAGATCAAGTTAGATTTTAGTTCTCGAACTTTGAATATTTCAAAGAACTCTAGTAAGCCTCAAGACACTAATTTTTCCAATTAGCTCGTAAATTTTCTAAAATGAGTTTTAAATGATTTTAAAACCGAGTGAGCGAACCTAGTAGGAACAAATATTAAGATTCGAGTTTTTTAGATTGAGCATAGTACTTAGAATGTTTTGCTCAAATATTTTGTAGCTTGAGGAGAGTCGAGCCTCCACCTGCTACACATCTATTACAGCATTTGCATTGCACCAGCTTCTAGGTAGGGATCCTGTACTGCGTATATCATTGCTCTTAAATGTTTATCTTGTCTGAAGTGTGTGTGTGAGTAGATTGAGGATCGAGACGGATGAGTGATCCCGTCTTGGTCAAGATTTCAGATTTTAGTTATGACTTGGATGTGTGGTGATTAGGGCTCGTCCTTAGTCTAGCAACTAGATGTGGTGATTAGTGTCTTTCCTCGATTTCTGTGGGATGGGACCCCCTGGGTGTGCACATGAGTACCAGATTACCGATAGTCCCAGTTAGCCAGTTTATTTATATATATGCCGATTTCATGATTTGTTATTAAATGTGATGAATATTCATTGCCGGTTCCGGTGGAGCACGTGGATTCTTTATGCTCACGCCTCCCTACTAACCATTTTTCAAGTGACGGAGTCCCGCGTGATGCGTGAGCTGGGTGTGTGGTAGTGGTCAAGCTTCAGGATATTTTTGTTATAGCATGTCATGTAGTATTTGAACATGTTTGGATTATTTATGTTTGTTTGATGCTTGATTGTGATTTTTTAACTTGTATTTGCTTCTGTATTCCTGAATTTTGTTTCAGATTTCATACCTGTATTTCAGATTTCAGACTTTTAGACTATGCATTTTTAATTCCATTCTTTTTTCATGGCCTTAATTCTAGAATGAATTTTACTTGGTTGCATGCGTAGTAGTTTAAAGACATAAGAGATAAAGAGATATAGATTAAAGTTTAGTAGCATCCCACAGTTAAAGTTAAAGTGATTCCAAAAAAGTTAATAAGAGTTTTCAAAAATTAAATAACTGTTTTAAAATTATAAGCGCGAAAAATTTACTCTGATTTTAAAAATAGTAGCCGGGGTGTTACAGTTGGTATCTGAGCCAGTTAGCAATTCTATATACTTACAAGTTCTAGAAAGATATGACCATACCACGCTTACGCCGCGCCGACTCTGAGGGAAGTCACCTGAACCAAGTCTTAATTATTACAAATGCATGATTATAGCAAGAGAACTTAAGGGGCTTATGATCTATCATTCGATAAGAGTTCAGAACTCTAGTTAGAAACTCTAGAAAGAGCAAGTCCGAGAATTCTTGAATAAGTCAGGATTATAGCCAAGCTAAGTTAATTTCAGCAATTCGCCTAAATTTTTTTTTCGAGTAATACTCCATTAATTATACAACTCTTTTTTTTAATCCATGTCAATTGGCCAATCAGATGACTCCACAAAGAGCAACTCTAATTCCGCCCGCTGCAGCTCCGCCTGTAGCGCCAGAGCGCGACCAGGCCCATTCAGTCTCACAATTCCGCGTGTGCCACCCGACGACGTTCAACGAGCAGGGAGACCCGAGGATGGTTGATGAGTGGTTGCGTAGCCTTGACCTGATTTTTAGAGGTGATGGATTGCCCCGAGCCACATCAGATCATGTGTGCGCAGCTCCAGTTGACAGGGGATGCAGGTCTTTGGTGGGCAGCATACTGGGACATGAGGCCCGGAGAGAAGGCAACCCTCACCTGGGCTCGCCTGAAGGAGTTTCTCTGGGAGAAGTACTACTCAATACACTACCGCGAGAGGATGGAGCGACAGTTCCTGGCTCTGGAGCAGGGTGCCAGGACTGTCGATGAGTATGAGCGCGATTTAACTCGCCTCGGCTTCTTCGTGCCTTATTTGATTAACACAGATGAGACGAGGGTGAGACGCTTCATAGGAGGGCTTCGTGGAGAGCTCCGCCATGACCTTAATGCTCGTGGCTCGCTGACATATGCTTAGACCGTCTCTCGGGCTCAGCAGATTGATGAGAGCCTTAGGTTGGAGGCTTGCCGGACTCGTTCCACTGTCAGACAACCAACTCAGCAGCCACCAACACAGCAGCTTGCACTGCCACCACCAGAGCAGGCCCCACAGCAGCCAGCTCCACCCCAGCAGGCACAACGATAGAACAAAAAGAGGGGGAGAGGCCGCCCAGATAGAAGGTTCAGACAGAGGGTCAGACTTCATCTCAGGCCGCGCAGCCACTTAAGTAGGTTGCACCAGCCTGCGCTACTTGTGGGCGCCACTATACCGCTGGGTGTCTTGCTGGGCAAGGAGTATACTTCCATTGCTGGAGGCCAGGCCACATGATGAAGGATTGCCAAGACCACGTTCAGCATCAGCCGGTCCGAACCAACCACGTGGAGGACCTGCACACGTCTACGCCCTTGACCAGACATAGGCAGTCGAGCAGCCAGGTACTGTGCCCTAGATGATCTCTTTGCACGACGTACTTGTCATTGCTTTGTTCGACATCGGGGCGACTTATTCGTTCGTCTCGGCCAAGTGTTTAGAGGCCATAGGGGTCTAGTGAGTGAGTGCGGTCGACCCCCTTGAGATCAGCTTAGCTTCTGGGAGGAAGATAATTATGAGCTTCTTGGCCAAGAACCTTAGCACGAGTATTGGCCATAGAATTTTAGAGGTTGATGCGTTCGTGAACGAGATGAGGAATTTCGACCTCATTCTCGACATGGATTGGTTGAAGAGCTACCAGGCAGACATCCGATGTCGTCACAGGGAGGTGATGCTGCACTTAGCTGAGGGAGATCACATCACGTTCTTCAGGACGAAGACGAGGACCCTACTGTGTATCATTTCCATTGCGAAGGCGACTAAGTGCTTGCAGAGAGGGGACTGTCAGCGTTACCTGGTGATCATAGTTGGGAAAACATCAGAGAAGTGAATGCCCTGAGACATACCCATTGTGCGAGACTTTGTGAACATCTTCTTGGAGCAGCTACTGGGAGGACCACCTAGCCGGCAGGTGGAGTTCACGATCGACCTGGTGCCTGGAGTCGGGCCAGTGTCGAAAGCGCCGTATCGTATGGCGCCAAAGGAGCTTCAAGAGCTGAAGGCTGAAATTCAGGAGTTGTTGAGTCTCGGCTTCATCCGGCTGAGCGTTTCACCTTGGGGAGCACCTGACCTCTTTGTGAAGAAGAAGGACGTGATGTTGCGTATGTGCATCGACTACCGGGACCTGAACCGGTTCACGATGAAGAACAAGTATCCGCTCCATAAGATTGAGGGGCGCCCGTGTATTTTCGAGGATAGATCTGCATTCGGGCTACCACCAGCTTAAGATCAAGGAGTCTGACGTGGCTAAAACCACATTTCGCACTAGATACGGCCATTATGAGTTTGCCATGACGCCGTTCAGCTTGACTAATGCACCGACGGTGTTCATAGATCTTATGAACCGTGTCTTCCACCCATACGTGGATTATTTTTTCATCGGATTCATTGATTATATATTAGTCTATTCGAGGAGCACCACCCAGCAATAAGAACACTTGACGATCTTATTGGAGACGCTTAGACAGTAGAAGCTATATGCCAAATTCTCGAAGTGCGATTTTTGGCTCGATCGAGTGGCATTCCTCGGTCACATCGTCACGGCCGAAGACATAGAGGTTGATCCCGGGAACATAAAGGCAGTGAGGAACTGGTCAGCACCGAAGACTATCAGCGAGATACAGAGTTTTCTCGGGTTGGCAGGCTACTACCGAGGATTCATAGACGGATTTTCGAAGATAGCCTTAACCTTGTCACGTTTGACGAGGAAGACGGTGAAGTTTGAGTGGAGTGACTGTTGTGAGACGAGCTTTAAGGAGCTCAAGGAGAGACTGTCGACAGCGCAAGTGTTGACGATATCAGATCCTACTCGGGGTTTCACCATCTATAGTGATGCCTCGAAGCAGGGTCTGGCTGTGTGCTGATGCAGGAGGGGAATGTAGTGGCATGTGCTTTACGTAAGTTGAAGCTACACGAGGAGAACTACCAGACTCATGACCTTGAGTTGGCAGCCATAGTACACACACTGAATATTTGGAGACACTATTTGTATGGGGGACGGTGTGAGATCAACACCGACCATAAGAGCTTTATCATCACACAGAAGGAGCACAACATGCGTCATAGATGGTTGTTGGAGCTAGTGAAGGATTATGACTGCACGATCAACTATCAACCAGGGAAGGCGAACGTGGTAGCCGATGCCCTTAGCCAAAAGGTGAAGGGGAGTTGACCTGCATGATCACCCAGCAGAATCACCTGATACAGGTGTTTGCTAGGATGCAAATTGAGGTGGTCGAGTCATTCCCCAAGTTGAAGTTTGTGGGGAGTATTCGAGCGATGAGGATGTGGCCTATGCTTCGAGATACGATCCAGCGGGATCTGTTCTTCGATGAGTTCATTCACTCGATGGGGGCGAAGATTCATGCAGAAGGAGTAGAGGGGTTTTATCGAGGCACAGATGGTGCCGAGGAGTACAAGGAGAGGATTGTAGTCCGAACGTCGAGGCCTTGAGGAAAGAGATCTTGTTCGAGGCACACAACGCCCCATACATAGCACACCCCGGCGGCACCAAGATGTATCATGACTTGAAATGTCGTTTTGGTGGAGGGGTATGAAGAAGGATGTAGTAGAGTTTGTGGAGCGATGCTTGGTTTTCCAGTAGGTGAAAGCCGAGCATAAGTGTCCACCCGAATTAGTGCACCCACTCGAGGTTCCGATGTGGAAATGGGAGCACATTACCATGGATTTTGTCATAGATCGTCCAAGTAGCACGATGCCATTTGGGTAGTTGTGGATCAATTGAAGAAGTTGGCTCATTTCTTACCCTTGAGGATGACGATGACCATGGAGCAACTAGCTAGTATCTATATCCGTGGGATTGTTCGACTCCACGAAATAGCCGCTACGATCTTTTTCGATCGAGATCCTTGATTCACGGGTCAATTTTTAAAGAGTTTACAGGAGGCCCTAGGGACAGAGCTGAGGTTCAGTTCAGCTTACCATCCAGAGACCGACGGACAGTCAGAGCGGACCATCCAGACACTCGAAGATATGCTTAGAGCTTGTGTTCTGGACAGTGGCAGTGCATGGGAGGAGTTGTTGCTGCTGATTGAGTTTGCGTCAATCAAGATAGCGTCGTTTGAGGCCAATCTCCCCTTTATTGAGATGAGGTTGGCGAAGGACAATTTCTTGGTCCAAAACTGATCAAGGACACGGTGTAGAAGGTCGTCGTGATTCGAGAGAGGATGAAGGCAGCGCAACATAGAATGAAGTCCTACGCCGACAAGCGTAGATGAGACCTCCAATTCGAGAAGAGAGATAGAGTCTTCCTGAAGGTCACGCTGTTGAGGGGCATGGTTTGCTTCGGGAAGAGGGGGAAGCTGCAGCCCTGTTTCATAGGCCTATTTGAGATTCTCGAGCGAGTGGGCGAGATCGCTCACGGTTTGGCATTGCCCCTCGAGCTATCTGGTGTGCACAATGTCTTTCACGTATTGATACTGAGGAGGTACGTGCACGACGCGGGGCACGTGGTGAACTTTGGCGAGTTAGAGGTCGGGCAGAACCTGACTTATGAGGAGCAGCCGATACCGATTCTTGACCGAAAACAGCAGCTGAGGAGCAAAGATGTAGCACTCTTCAGAGTCCGTTGGAGCCGCCATGGTGAAGTCGAGGCCACTTTGGAGAGAGAGAGAGTGAGATCCGAGCAGATATCTAGATTTTGAGTTCTTACTTGTATTTTCAGTTTCTCGTGCCTAGTCGAGTCGGACTTATGTTTAGTTTTGGCATTTCCGAGGACGAAAATGTTGTAAGGAGGATAGATTTTAACGCCCCGAATATTTTTAGTATTTATGGAGCTCGGCTTTATTTCTATAAATGGCAAGTTTCCCTATTTGGGTCGAAGCCCGAACGAGCCGAGCCTCGGCCCAATCATTTTTTAAACCTAAGCCCACACGCCAAACCCAGTTCGTCCATCATCCTAGCCCAAGCAAAATTTATCTATTTGGTCCAAGTATTTTATTCTTAGCCCAACGCTATTTAAATAAACTAGTCTTCATATTCTTTTTGAATTTAGAGTTCAAATGCAAGGCAAGAAAAATGGCATTTAATGCCCTACCTATGAAGTCCCTTCCTAGGATAAGACCAAGTCAATGAGGAAAAATACAAAGATTCTTGTCTCCAAACCCTAGCCATGTGAGTGTATATATAAGAGCTTGTCCTCATTTCCTCCATTCTTCTCACAACATCTTCAAAATCTTAAAAATCCTTTGCCATACAGCAAAACCGATCCCAAGCCCGAGCTCACGCCTCACCCGAGCCATGAACCGCCTCGGTTCAGCCCCTGCACGCCCTCCTCGTGCCCAGCAGGTCCACACACATCCCTGGTCTGCGTCGTCCGCGCCAGCAGCTCAGGCCCACGTCAGTAGCATCCCAGTCGCTGTCCGCGGTTCCTAGCCGGTCCCTTGCCCCGTGCGCATGTCCACACACCACCAAAGCCCACAAGCACGCTCCAGCGCCTCACCTCGCGTCCCCAGGAAGCTAGCAGCTCCCTAGCGCTCGCACGCGAGCCTCCACAGCTCTAGAATTTTTCATTTTTCGTTTTAAGTTCATTTTGAGGTAAAATGGCTTGAACCCTTACTCCATTGGTTTATAAAACAATTTTAGTTTGATTTAAGAATGGTAAATCATGAATTTGAGTGAGATATGAATAGATCTAGATTTTATGAGCTTAAAGGCATGATTTTTAGATCTCAAGTTATATAAGTGATAAAATCGTGATTACAACTCCATAAATCTTATAAAAATGTCTTCAGGCTGAGGTTTAAATTTGGTGAAGATCGATTATTATGTGAACCGAATTTGTGGATCTAGACTTAAAATTCCTGATTTTAGTTGATTAAGTTATATGTTGAATCTTGATGTGGTACATTTACCAAAAATCATATATATGTTGAAGAGGCTGTGGTTCAAATTTCATGATTTTCGGAGATCGTTTGATATAGTTTAAATATCGCGACTTTAGCCTTGAACTGCGGTATTTTTAGAAATAGTTTTGGATGAGGTTTAGCTGAAGTTGTTGGATCTAAAATCCTTATAAATCACATATAACTTAGTGTTAAAGTTTCGACTCAAAATGAGTTTGGTGTCTCGGAGATCTAGAACCCTAGTTTTGCCCGTTTCTGAACACCAGGTAATTTTTAGATCTGAGCACAATCGCCCAAATCCTAGTAGCTTATATATAACTTTAGATTTTATAGGGTTATTAATGAGTCCTTGGATTGTAAGGATGTGGTCGGTTGGCCGGTGAGTCGCCGGCGAGCCCATAACCGAGCCTAAGAAAGCTACCGAGGCCGTATGCCTCGTAGCGAGCGTAACCAGCCAACCGACATGCATTAACATGTTCCCTCAACGCGTATCGCCGTCCCACATATGTGTCCCACTCTAGGCCCATCGTTGGAGCTAAGAGACCGAGCGTGTGTCCGTGCACCAAGTCCGACCGAGCCGCGCTCCTGTGCTCTGCCCAATGCCCGTGCGTCCGTCTGACCTACCCGTCAACGCGCTTTTTCCGTTAGCCGTGGTCCAAGAACGTCCCTGCATCAGTGACCGCGGCACCGTTTAAAACCCGTGTGTCGGCAAAGTCATGTCATCCGTGTTCGTGCATGCCCGTGAGTTGCTACGCGAACCCAGACCATGGTTGAGCCGAGCCGCATCTAGCCAGTGAGTGACCGGTCGGTTCTGAGTGAGCCGACGGTCTTGTCCATCCGAACCTGTCCAAGCAGTCTGGATGGTTCGAGAAGTTTTCAATTCAGCCGAATTAGACCAGGCATTCTGAACGGTTCGAGAGTTTTCAGTTCAGAACATAGGCTTGAGCGTGAACTGAGATTTCAGTATTTTCTGAACCAATTCAGATTAAGATCAAGTCAGAACTTAGTTTCCGAACTTAGAATATTTCAGTGAACTCTAGTAAACCTAAAGACAATAATTTTTCAAACTGGCTCGTAAATTTTCGAAAATGACTTTTAAATGATTTTAAATTGATTGAGCAGAACCTAGTAAGATCAGATATTAAGATTCGAGTTTTTCAGATTGAGCATAGTACTTAGAATATTTTTCTCAAATATTTTGTAGCATAAGGAGAGTCGGGCCTCTACTTGCTACACATCTATTCCAGCATTTACATTGCACCAGCTTCCAGGTGGGGACCCTGTACTGTGTATCTCATTGCTTTTAATTGCTTATCCTGTTTGAAGTTCGTGAGTAGATTGAGGACCGAGATGAATGAGTGATCCCGTCTTGGTCAAGATTTCATATTTCAGTTATGACTTAGATGTGTTGTGATTAGGGCTCATCCTTAGTCTAGCGTCAAGATGTAGTGATTAGTGCCTTTCTTGGATTTCTGTGGGAGGGAATCCCCAGAGTGTGCACATGAGTACTGGATTATCGATAGTCCCAACTAACCAGTTTATTTGTATATATGTCGATTTTATTATTTGTTATTATATGTGATGAATATTGAGTGTCGGTTCTGGCGGAGCACATGGATTCTTTATGCTCACGCCTCCCCACTAACCATTTCTCAGGTGACAGAGTCTCGCATGGTGCATGAGCTGATGTGTCGTGGAGGTCAAGCTTCAAGATATTTTTGTGATGGCATGTCATGTAATATTTGAACATGTTTGAATTATTTATGTTTGTTTGATGCTTGATTGGAATTTTTGAACTTGTATTTTCTTTTGTATTCCAGAATTGTGTTTTAGATTTCATACCTATATTTTAGATTTCAGACTTTTAGAATATGCATGTTTAATTCCAGTATTATTCATGGCCTTAATTCTAGAATGAATTTTACTTGGTTGCATGCATAATAGTTTAAGAGATAAGAGATAAAGAGATATTGATTAAAGTTCAGTAGCATCCCACAGGTAAAGTTAAAGTGATTTCGAAAAAGTTAATAAGAGTTTTTGAAAATTAAATCACCGTTTTCAAATTATAAGCGCGAAAAATTTACTCTGATTTTAGAAATAGTAGGCGGGGTGTTACATTAGGAGAATTTGGATTCTTCTATAAGGGGTAATAGAGTTATAAGGAGTTAGGACTTCAAGGAGGGAAAGGACTTAGAGGATTTTGAGGATTCCTAATCTTAGATTGAAAAGTCCATATTTAGCACCTCCTTAGGATCCCTATTGTAGCCTATAAATACACTAAGTACTCTAGCCTCCAAGATGATGTTCTACACGTTTTTTCTACATGTATATGGCTGATCGCACGCCTATTTTTGTGAGAAAAGATAGGTTCTTCTTCGAGAGAAAATTTAGATAAAACCGAGAGGTCTTAGAAAAAGAAAAACAAGAGGCTTTGGGAAATCCAATTCATCGCTCTGCCAATATTTATTGGAGATCGTGTAAGAACATACAATAGAAGATTCAAGGTTTTTATTCCTATCCCAACGAGTTTATAAGGATCCCCGTCGAATATATTTCATCTTGCAGCTTTTGGTGATTACCCGACGCACCCGGCGACCTTGGAAGTGCCCAACCACAACCACTCTTATTCAACCATCTCTGGACGTTTACAGTGGAGCCCCAGATCGCACAACCCGTGCAAAAGCTTGTTGCAACCCTAGATGCCAGGAGACCCACGCGCGACTGCGCATGCGACCTAATTCATCGTCGTGTGCAGGCAGCACCCAACAACAGTGGCATGCAAGATGTACGCTCACTGCCTACTGTGACCCCATGTTCTGCATGCTGCGGGTCGACGGCCTGAGAAGCAGACGCGCGACCCGCGAAGCAGACATGCGACTAGCATGCCCTAGACACGACCTGAGAAGGATCCACGAAGTCCTCATACGCCCTATGTGAAGCCACAGGACCCGCAACGAGTAATTCCTCGCGACCAGTTAAATAAAAGCAACAGTGCAGAAGCAGCCTTGACCCAGACACGAGCAGACTCAGCCCAGCAAGTCATTGCTTGTCCCCGGTGACTAGACTTATCCCAGACCCGACCAGACCAGGTCTGGACCGGTCCAACCTGGTTCAGCTCGACCCAACAACCCTGTTTCATGACCAAGGCAGTTTTCAAACAGTTCGAGCGGTCTAACTAACCCACCGAAGGTTCGAGATGATCCGACGAGCCTGAAGAGCCCGACGAGAAACCGGCGATGCATTGATGAGGCCAAGTTCGGCTGTCCAACGGACTCTGCGGTTCAGATGGTCTCCTACAACGAAAATTAAAACTATCTCAGAGTGAACAAAAAATTTTAATTTGTAAGTCCTAATCCATATTATAGATTCCACTACGTTAGGATTTATTTATCAATAGATTTGAATGTGCATATAGACGAAGTTCCTAATAGAACCCAACACCTCAATTGTCTAGGGTCGTCCTCAATCTTCCGGGTTAGTTGATAAATATAACAAACAATAACATAATCGACCTATGACCCACACAAGACCGTACATGAATGATTATAGTAAAGCAATTTAAACTATGCGTTGTCCCACTGCGGGAATAAGGTATTACATCATTCTCAACCCAAAGAATTCTCTGATATATCTGAGTCATTAAAAAAGCAAACTTGCATGCAGAAATAAATCTCATACATAAAGGCCAAAACAATTAGACAAAGGATTCCGTCAACAAAAACTTTGCAAATCTATACTATTATGCGCTGCACTGTACAAAAATATTTCATGTATGTTCACATAATTCTAATTCGAAGTGTACACATAAGCCACATTAGATTAGATTTGCTACAAGTTTTTGGTTGGGTAAGAACGTTAACTTACGTGCACATCGAATCCTTAACAAATTTAATCCTATCGCAGCAGAATATATTGATAGGATTCTAGGAATTACATTTCAAAATTCATAGACTCAGACGTTTTTTTATTTTCGTTGATGTAGATCGTCTTAGTCTCGTGGATTAGTCAACCACTACCTGTTGGTCGCCAAGGGACTGCCAAGTGTCATTGAGGGGATCGTTGAGCATCGCCGAGGGGGTAGTTGAGTTGTGTCGGATCGCTACGGCGAGGAGACCACAGAACGGATGGGACTGGTGGAAATCGCGGGTGTCGTGATGTCGCATTGTCTGCATGCTGCGGGTCGACGGTCCTGTGGGGTGCCCATCGGGTGCTTCCACCTCATGTCGTTGGGTTGCGCATCTCTTCGCCGGTGATGCCATCGATGGTGGTGGTCGCCGGTGATGGTGTATGCCAAATATGGTGGTCGTCAGACAACTTACAAGGTTGAATATATATTTTTTGGGATAGCAAAATATAATTCCTTTTGAACTTCTATATAATCGACTACCCTCTGATTTGTCATGGTGGACGGCTAGTCAGATCTCCCGAACCTCACAAAACTCCCATCATTTTTTTTCTTCTTTCGCTCTTGATTTTCGGCCAATTTCTTGCTGAAGGAATTAAGAATCTCACGTGAATTTTTTTTGTGGAGGATAAGAACTTGGATGTATTTATAGGCTACAATAGGGACCCTAAGGAGTTGCTAAATATGGGCTTCTCCAATTGTGTATTCAACTTTTGGCCTAGCCCACTCCATATATAATCGAATAATATTAAACTCCACTATAACAATATTAGTGAACTCCCCATTTAGCTCCCGAAATACAAATAGTTTGTTTTCGGCTAATTGCTTGAATTACCTCCCCATGTTTTAAGATCTAACGTCCATTGATTAATTGAATTACAGACAATATAATTAATCAACTTATCAATCTAAAACAAGTACCACTCAATTCTTTATTATTATGTTGGAAACAAATCCAGATGTTGGGCTTAATATAATAATTATTCCTGAGCTCATTTTGGGGACGTCATCAACACGGCGGCCGAGACATACTGACCGTAAACAATCTGTACGGCACATCATATACTCTGTTATTACTTACCAAAACACGAAGTTTGTCGACCTACCGAAATAAGTCTCACCCATGGTATATCAAATATGCCAGTGTCGAATATACATGTCTGATTATATTGTCTTACTGGTTAAGAGAACGTAACAATTACTAATGTGTAGATTGTTTACTTGGTCAGTATAATATAATCTTTTCCTCTGTAGGTCCGTACAATACATTTGAGATGTACTAGTGTAGTTTATTAGTCAAAGATCGACTAACTCAAAATCACACTATATCCTTTCACAACAATTAGTTCAATGTTGTCTAAGCGATGGAAAATTAATTTATATTTTAAAAACCACCGATAAGATGATCTTTCTGTCGACACATGGAACCATATTATCTTCTGTGTAAAATAAAATAACTATGCATGCATATATTAATAAACTGCAAACACAACATTTGACTAAAACATGATTCTTATTCAAAACAGTATTGTCAGAAATTGAAAAGTCGAGCTTTTACAGTATACCCGAACATGTATTCCTCTCTCTTTTCTGGCAGAGGGCATGTAGCGCCCTGTTCGATTATTAGATTTTTCAAATATTATTTTATTGGCATAATCATTATTATTTGAATTGATTGCCTAAGTGATATTATTGTGTGATTTATATGTATATTATTGTGTGATAATATATATATTTCCGGTTGAATTATTTTTTTAATTTTCCCGGACCTCATGCGTTTGAACCAAGCCTTTTAATTGCTAAGTCGAACCCTAAGGAGAAAACGGCCGCGCGCTCTGCACCCTCACCCGGCGACCCGCGCGCCCGAACCCGCGCCCCACGCCCGGTGACCTGCCTCCCTTTTCTTGGTTGGCGTGCACCTGCGGCCACGAGACCGCGAGCCCCTCGGCGTTCCAGAACAAATGACGGCCTTCCACGACTCCCCAGGTCCTGTTCGTGAAGATTTCGACTAGTTAGGAGCCGTCCTCGGAGAACCCGATCCCAGCGAGCCGAGTATAGCCACCGAGCCGATCCCTCACGCGTGCATCCGTGTCCCCCGACCTTTCCCTTTTGCTTTTAGTACAAGGACCCTAAGAACGGTAATGGATGGCTAGAACCCTCTATTTATAAGCGTTACATGTGATTTGTTGAAGTCCATTCTTGAATATATGATTTGAGTATATGTGTTCATGAGTAAATGCCATTTTGGTGTTTGTCTCTTCGGTCTATCGTCGAGACTGAAGGACATATGTGAAATTCATGGAAATCTTGGAGTTATAGGTAATTTGGAGTGTCCTTGATCCGTTAGTTCAAGCCTTATGTCGTTTTTATGTTGATGCTTTGAGTTATGAATTTTTTTAGTTGATCATGCCGCTGTACTTTGTTAAAATCATGAAAAATTGAGTTATGATGGTTTTAATGTGAAGTTTCGATATGTTGGTCCTCTGATGTTTTTGTTTAAGTGGTAAAAATCCTAGGTCTAAACTCGATGTGTAACCAGGTCAAATGATGAATTTAAGTTCTAGCCTGATTCTTGAAAATTTCACATAAAATCGAATTTTAGGAGTTTTGATTTGAAATTCTGTGGATTGTCTTATCTTTCCAAGGTTGTCATTGTGTCAAAATTTCAAGAAAAACTCGAAGGGCAACTATTCGAACTCGTAACTTCAGATTTTATAGCTGATTTTGCAAAAATTGTTTAACTGTGTTCTGGTATAAAATAAGGGTCTATCTTTTGTGAAAATGTGTATTTTTGTGTCTTCTTTTATGTGTAAAAAGTTGAGGTAAAAGCCCCGAGCGAAACTCCCAAAACCTCAATAAGTATAATTTATAGCCAGTCTGCCGGCAGCCATACCCAGCGCCCCAGCGCCCAGTGCCCAGCACCCCAGCGCTCGCCAGTGCCCAGGCATGTGCCAGCACACCCCGGCAGCCCCGGCAGCACCCAACCGAGCCCCATTTTTATTTTTTCCCGACCCATTCGACTCCCCTTTAACCCGTTAACTTGTTTTACATGTCGAGTATGTCTTAAATGATTTTAATTGGTTTTTCGAGTCTAGTGGTCCACTCCAAAGATTCCAATCTCGGCTAAAGGACCCACGAATCACTTAGTCGATAATGTTCGACTAAGTGAATGTGTTGTAAGTGGATTTAAGTTTCAGAATAGTTGTTGATAGGACTATTCTTGATGAATGTAGGTGTTTAACGAGCCGTGCTCTCATCCTACCAGCTTTTGTGTGCTATCTACTGCTTTGATATCCTGGTGGGTTTATTTAAAATGCTATGCTGTAAATTTATTTATGTTTGCTGTATGGTATGATCACTGTATGGATGTGAACCATGTAGCCTTCGATGTGAGCTGTACCGGCCGTCGAACAGTTATCCCCGTAGTTATAGAACGGACCCCGTTGGGGTAATCTCCTTTTTGTGCCCGTAAGACCAGGGCAGGGTGTAACGCCCCGATCAGTGAATAAAATGTAATCATTTCACTTGCTCGACTTTAAAGTGAAATCAGTAGTGTTCGAACCCTAGAGTTGTTCGAATAAGTATTTTTAAGAGTTATTATGAGAATTATGTGTTTATAGTTGTGTTTATATGTGTATTGTGTGCTCATTATGTTAGTTTATAAGTTAGATATCATTCGTTCGTACCGATTATCGGAGTCGCGAGTTGAGCCTTAGTCGAGCGGTCGCGTGCCTTATTTCAAGCTAACTGAACCACCAAGCCTTGGATCGAGGGTTTAAAATTTTAGCAAGTCTTTAGCATTTTATTCTCGTCCTTGGAGTGGTGGTGAATGCCAAATATAGTTAAGGGACCTGAGCGGCCCTAGCCGTATGCATAATGTGCGCGAGTCCTTTCCATTCTAGCCAAGCCTTAGCCTTTGAACCATGCATTAGCCTTTCTTTTCCTTAAAGGCTGGTCTTATACGTGTGATTTAGAAGAGATTTATAGGATGTTATTAGCCTAATCAAGCTAAGTGAGTTTCATTAGGCCCTAAGCAAGCTTAACCATTATTCTATGACTTAACTAGCATGGGCTTACATTTTTAATTCATGTGTGTAAGAAAATGTCTCCCCTCCACTTCTTTAATGCTTAAACCAGAGCTTTATCCAGCCTTTTTTTCATCCATTAAGCTCGACCATAATCAGTCCCAAAGTGCTCTCATAGAGATTCCCTTACACTCATGCATTTTGAGAAAGATTCCACAAGATGTTGTCCTCCATGACCTTGCCTAATTTCTAAAGCCCTTTGACTCCTTTTAAGCCATTCTATCAGCTGCATATACTCCTCATTTGTTGCTCCATCAGTACTTAGAATTTTCATGAGAGAAGTGAGAGAAGTCCCCATAATACTCCCACAAAACAGCAAAAACCGAGAGCAAAATCAAGAGACCAAGAGCAAACTCAAAAATCCCGAGTGCATACTTGTACTCATTTTTGAGTTCTATGCATGAAACCTTCATACCCTCAGCTTAATATCCTTCTTACCTCATCATAAACTCACCACAGAAGAGTTTTAAGGCTTTAAGTTCAAGAAAATTTCTAGAAAAAGCAAGCTAAAGTCGAGGACAAGGAGAGGAAAGCCGGCAGCAACATATTCACGTTCTCTCACGTTTTTGTTGAAATTAAAGAGGTTGTTGTGATAAAATATTTTTAGAATCATAAAATAGATGAGATATGGAGTTGATTGATATATAATTGAGCTATATATGTTAAGTTTTGATGTAGTTTCAAGCATGCTTAATGTTAAGTACTCCCATTTTTTCTTCCATGTTCTATATGCTATATTTCGTACGTTTTTGCCTATACTCTGAAAAATCTGGGAATGTGAGAATTTTATGGCTATTTCTTGTGGAAAATAGGAGTTCATAGGATCAATAATGAAATCAATTGGCCTAGTATAACTCGAGTTATTGATTTTTAAAGTTAGATGTGCAAATTGAACTTTCTATGCGCGAATTCAGTTGTGACTTCAAACCCGAATAACTCGAGTTATACCTAAGATAAAATTATGAAATTTTTAGGACATGTGTATATATAAGTTAAGAGCATGAACATCAAATTTCATGATTTTATCATAATAAATAAGGGAGTTATATTTGTTAGACCGAATAAATGTCGAGTTGAACTTTGATGCTTTAGAATTCCCCCAATACTTTCGGGATTAATGTGAAATTTTAAGGGGAATTTATTTATGAGTTTTAAGTAATGTCACCAAGTTTGATCTTCAGAGGGCAAGAGTACGAATTTATAAAATTATTTGAATGTATGCGTGTAAAGTGCATTTCATATGTTAAGTTTGAGATTGTAATTGGATAGGCTATTAATGTTCAAATGAGTTGAAATTTGAACAGCATATACATGGTTAAGTGAACTACTTTACTATGAAGTTTGAGAATTTTCAGAGTTATATTCGATTTTATAAAAATCGAGAGAGTTTAGTCGATCATTTTATTCTAGTAAATAATATAAATGAACATGCATGGACTTAAGTGACCATTCATTCATAAACATTCATTTAACATGTGAGTTGGACGGAAATAGTCGTCGGAGTCCGGCGAGAATGTCCGGTTTGAGACACTACAGAAAATACAGAAAAGTGGGTTTTCGAGCCTAAGTGAGAATTTTTCCGAAAACCCTATTATAGTCCAGTCGAGCCGAGAAAATCCATTCTACTTTTTAGTGTTCACATACATCTATGTGATTTATATGTTTTTCATGCTATATCTGCTTTGCCTGCTTAACTGTCTAAGTTTTAGTATTAGTTTTTGTAAGTCGAGCAAATTTCTTAGATATATTTGTTTATATTTTGGTAGCTTAAGGAGAGTCGAGCCTCCGACAGCTACCCCAATTTTCAGCACTTGCCAGATCATTTTAGTATATCAGGTGGGGTCCCTGCACTGGGTATTACATTGCCTATAATCTTGTACCATTTATGAGGTATGTATGTAGATATATTTTTACCCGAACGGTCCAGTTTAACCGTTCGTGGTCAAGTTTATGTTGACTCCCAGTATAGTCACTCGCCCAGTACAGTTTTGACTCCCAGTAAAGTCATCCTGGGTTTCTGAGGAGGCGACCCCCAAAACGTGATCACATGAGAACCGGCTAGTTACCGGCAGTCTGCACCAGTACAGTACCATTTTATTTATGTATATGCTGAGTTTATGATATTCGATTATATGTGCTGTTTATTAATTCAGTGCTGGTTCTTGTGGAGTACAGTGGATGAGTACTCACGCCCCCACTATTATCTTTTTAGGTGATGGAGTGCAGCCCGGAGCGTGAGCCGAGCTTGGTGGTGTGGTGGTGTCCGAGTCAGCTGGACATTTGTTTATGTTCATGTTATGTTGGCATGTATAAATAATTTCAGACTGTACCGTACTTTATTTCAAGCTTCCGTACTGCCAATCCAGACTAATATGATGCACGCTTTATTTTCCCTTATCCGTATTTCACCAGTCGGAACTTATATGTTGATTTGGGTATGTGCATAAGTAACAGAAAAAGAGAAAGTAAGTCAGCAAGTAAGTAGCATCCTGCAAGTAACTAAGTTTAAACGTTTTTCGAAAAAAGTACAAGTATATTTTGAAAGCAACCGCGAAAATTTTACCCAGTTTTTCGTGAGTTTAAGTTATAGTAGGCGGGGTGTTACACAGGGCCCTTGGCCGGTGATATGAACCCCGTCGTAAGACCAAGGCAGAGGCCTTGGCCGTCGGGAGGGGGGGGGGGGGGGGGGGGGGATACTCCTACTATTTGGGCATCGTTGTAAGGCCTTAGCGGAGGCATTCGATACGTGTATCAGCAGTAGTCTATTGATATAGGTGTGCACATGAGGCTTGACTTTGGATAGGAGATGAGATAGTTAATTGATTCATATACATGTTGCGACCATACCTGTCCTTTATTATTTGTTATTTATGTGCATAGTGGTGAGCACCACGAGTTCCATATTGTGCTCATCCCCACTTTTTCGTCCCAGATTGAGCAAGCTGCGGGCACGACGAGGCGAGGCAAGTGGTGGTTGGTCTAGATGACTAGACCATTGATGGTGTTGCTATTGAGTTTTATTTATGACTTTAGGAATTTTCGAACTCCGGATAATTTGATGTTCTGAAACATTCTTGGGGAGATGGCCTTTTTGACACTGTGATGTCTTTACTTTGGAATTTGGGAAACCCTTTTTGGGGGTTTGATGACTTTGGATGAAACCCTTAATGGGTGTTGATTTATGCTTTGGTGTCATTGCTATGACTTTATTTATGGAAATGACTTTGGTATAAATGATTAACGCTACAAATATTTGAAATGAATTTTAAAAAATTAAACTGATTTTTCTGAAAAGCCATGTATTTTCGTTAAATCAAAGTGGGGCGTTATAGCGTGATATCAAAGGTAGTCTGCATTTTTGTAGACTGCTATATATGAATTATGTGAACTCTGTGAGATAATTGGTTTATATGATGTAGTTATGACCACTCGCTTTCGTCGTGCCGCGCCGATTCAGGTATGATTACATAAATGATATTGAAATGCTTATGTATTGTCTGATATTTATGTTGTAATGTGATGTAAATCGGGGATTAGGAGTTTATCCACCTATCTTAAGATTGTTGAACTTTAGAGACCTTAGTCTCATGCTAAATTCCTGAGTTAAATGTTGTAGAATCATGGCTCGAACTCGCAACCATCAGGCCCGACGATCTCCCCTGCGTCAGCAAACACCTCCGCGTCAGCCGACAACCCCTCGTCGGCAGCCCCAACCCCAACAGCCTGCTCGTAAGCAAGCTGATGACCATGCTGACTTTGTGATACAGCGGCTGAGCCCACATACTTTTACGAGAGTCGAGGGTCCTGTAGCTGCCACTGAATGGATTCGGATGTTAGTGCGAATCTTTAACCTGTTGTTCTGTTCGGATGAGTAGCGGATTGCTTCTGCTCGACTCCAACTGGATGGCGATACGGCCACATGGTGGTCGAATTACTGGAGGCTGAGGCCAGATGAGATGGCCAACTTGACTTGGGACCGAATGAAAGACGTGGTATTGGAGAAGTACTACCCTCAGGAGTACCGAATGCGGATGCAGCGCGAGTTCTGGGACCTTAACCAGGGGACCCAGACAGTTGAAGAGTACGAGCGAAAGTTCGCTTGTATGAGTGAGTTTGCTCCACATCTGGTGGACACGGACTACAAGAAATCTACCAAGTTCCGGGATGGTCTTCACCCGGACATCACCAGCCACGAAAATTTGCCATACGATGAGATGGTTATTCGTGCATTGCAGCTTGAGAGCTGCCAATCTCTTCGCACCCCTGTCCCATCCTACCTTCATGCCCCTGTGATCCAGCCAGTTACTACCATTCCGTCCGGCTCTAGTTCGGGCAAGAGGAAGGTTGATCCTCGCCAAAACTCTTAGAAGGGGAAACATGGAGGAAACAACCGTCGAGATGAATGCCCCGTCACTCAGGGCCAGAATCCGAAGTGCCCCAACTATGGCCATCACCACCCAAGAGAGTGTCAGTACCCTCAGAAAGTCTACTACAACTGCCAGCGCCCCGGGAATTTCATCAGTGTATGCCCCGAACCCAGGAGGCAGCAGCTAGTCCAGTAGCAACAGCCATATCAACAGCAACTCCCATCGCCGCCCCAGCAGCAGTAGCACAGACAGCCCCCACCACCGAACCAACAGAGGGTAGGAGGCCAAGCCCGCGTTTATGCTATCATCCATGAGAAGGCCGCCCGCAATGCATGTACCAAGTCCGGCATGATTTTCATTTCTAATGTGCCTAGCTTTACTTTATGTAATACCAGTGCTTCGCATTCCTTCATATCTTCCCATTGCCTGAACGCCCTAGCAATTAACTCCGTCAGTAAGGTCGACTCTCTCGAGGTTAGCCTAGCCTCGGGAAAGATGATTGCTACTGATTCAATGATCCATAATCTTTGTGTGAGTATCGGCGGTCAGAATCTGGAGGCAGACACCTATGTTATAGATATGCGTGACTTTGATGTAATCCTTGGCATGGACTGGTTGACCCGCTATCGAGCCGACATCCGATGCCTAGAACGAGAGGTGACCCTTCACCTCACCGACGGCCAGCCGATCACTTTCTATGGAGCCATGTCCAGAACTATACCCCGCGTCATTTCTTCCCTTAAAGCGATGAAGTGTTTGTCCAAGAGTAGCTATCAAGGTGATCTTGTGAGTATGGTGAGAGAGGATTCTGAGCGATCTCCGGAGAGCGTGTCTATTGTATGCGAGTACTTGGACGTGTTTTTGAAACAACTGCCAAGAGGACCGCAGGACTGTCAGGTCAAGTGCAACATCGACTTAGTGCCCGAAGCTGGTCCCGTTTCGAAAGCCCCGTATCGTATGGCGCCGAAGGAGCTTCAAGAGCTCAAGGCCCAAATCCAAGAGTTGCTTAATCTTGGTTTTATTCGACTGAGTGTTTCTCCTTGGGGAGCACCCGTTCTATTCGTGAAGAAGAAGGACGGATCTATGCGCATGTGTATCGATTACTGTGAGCTTAATCACCTTACGGTTAAGAACAAGTATCCCCTTCCCCGCATCGAGGACCTTTTCGACCAGCTGAGGGGAGCCAACATTTTCTCGAAGATTGACCTGGGCTTTGGCTACCATCAGCTGAAGATTAGAGATTCCGACATCTCTCAGACTGCGTTTCGGACTAGGTACGGACATTATGAGATCGTGGTGATGCCGTTCGGGTTGAGTAATGTGCCGGCGGTGTTTATGGACCTTATGAATAGAGTTTGCCATCCGTATCTGGACCAGTTCGTCATCGTGTTCATCGACGACATTCTGGTGTATTCCCGAGACGTAGAGCAGCACAAGGAGCATCTTCGTATTGTGCTCGAGACCCTTCACCGCGAGAAGCTGTATGAAAAGTTCTCGAAGTGCGAGTTCTGGCTAGATCGAGTGGCATTCCTTGGCCACATCGTGACAGCTAGAGGCATTGAGGTTGACCGCGGCAAGATTGAAGCCGTGAGTAGATGGGAGATGCCGAGAAATGCCAGCGACACCCGTAGTTTTCTCGGGTTGGCAGGGTATTACCGGAGATTCATCGAAAGCTTTTTGAAGATAGCCCAACCGATGACTCAGCTGACGAAGAAATTGGCAAGGTTTATTTGGAGCCCCGAGTGCGAGGCCAGTTTCCAAGAGTTAAAGAGGAGACTGACCACCGCACCAGTGTTAGCTATTCCCGACCCTTCTTTGGACTTCACCATTTACAATGATGCTTCGAATATGGGCTTAGGCTGTGTGTTGATGCAGCACGGGAATGTGGTAGCTTATGCGTCGAGGCAGCTGAAGCCTCACGAGCAGAACTACCCTACGCATGATTTGGAGCTAGCCGCAGTGGTTCATGTACTGAAGATCTGGAGGCATTACCTTTACGGAGGGAAGTGCGAGATTTTCACGGACCATAAGAGCTTGAAGTACATTTTCACCCAGAAGGAGCTGAACATGCGGCAACGCAGATGGTTGGAGTTGGTCAAGGACTACGACTGCACTATTAGCTACCATTCCGGGAAAGCTAATGTGGTCGCCGACGCCCTTAGTTGGAGGAGTCCTGGCCAGGTATCTTGCCTATTCACCAGGCACGATGTCTTAGTTCGTGAATTCGAGCAACTACAACTAGAGGCAGTAGAGTCGACTTTGACGGCCGGTGGTATATTGACTGCCATGGTCGTGGGTCCGACTCTCGACTCTCCATGAGAGAATAGTCACCGAGCAGCCGAACGATCGTTTCTTATGCCGGATGAAAGAGTTGATAGAGGCCAACAAGGTTGGTGGTTTCACAATTCCGACTGATGGTGCTTTAGTCTTCGAGGAAAGACTTTGTGTTCTGAAGGTTTGTGAACTACGACGGGAGATACTGAGAGAAGCTCACAGTGCCCCGCACACCATCCATCCTGGTTGTAATAGCCCAGTTCTGTATTAATAAAAATGACAGTTTTTAGTTCCCAGTTGAACTATTTCTTTTTATTAATACTGCTCGTCTTGAGTTCCGAGCCCAGTTATCAGCTATTCAATCTCAGTTATTAATTCCGGTCCATTTATTTTATCAATGGATTTTATTCCAGTTGACGAATAATCGAAACCGAGTTTGTTTCGATAAATCGTCCAAGTTTAGCCGTGTCCGGAACCGAGTTGTTCGGTCGCGAGTATCGCGCCTAGTTCGCGCCTAGCCAATTCTCGAGCCCTAGTTGTCTCGACTCTTGTTCGAGCCCTAGCCATGCTCATAGCCTTACTTAGAATATTTTCTAAGTATGAGATCCTTTTTATCGAGCCTTCGATATCATTCCCTCGACCTAAGTAACCCGCACCGAGTTCGTGCACGGGTCCGAGTACTCGCGCCAAATTGTCTTGTGCCTCACCAAGCCGCGAGTGCCCAAGTCATGGTTAGTAGTGTAGAATATTTTTCTAAGTGTTTTGGTTTCATAGACGAGCCACGAGTTCATCTCTAGCCAAGGGTTATCCTCAACTAAACATTTTCCAAGCTCGGGCCATGAGTCGTGCCCTAGTGCCGCACCCTAGCCTCGCGCGAGTCAAGCATGGTGCCCAAGTCATGGCCAAACACTTATGGTATTTTTCTAAGTGTTGTGAGCCTCAATTCAGCCCATAAAATCAGCCCAAGGTCATTTTTCCCGAGCAGGCCAGTTTTCCCGCGCAGCCAGGCCGCGCCCTCGCGCCAGGCCCAGTGCCGCGCCATGCCCAGCAGCCCGCGCCCAGGGCCAGCGCCCAGGCCCAGCGCTGGCAGCGCGACAGCCCAACTTCAAGAGGCCATTTCACATGTTTTTGGCCCAAATCTTTCAGGGACCAAAACCTCCGAATTTTATACACTTGATAAGGATCATTTTGAGCTAAAATGGCCCTAAGGAAGTTAAGCCCAATCCACTTTCAAGTGAGTCCAAATGTGGACATGTGCATGTAATATTTTAATGCATTTGTATTTGGATTTGTCCCCCACTTACCTCAAGGCCGACCAGACCTGCCCTCCCAGCATATTTTAATGCTTGGGTCAGTCAAGATGCCCTGCCACTCCTCCAAGTTCGTGCAAGTCAGCCCAAGGCCCATCACCCTTGTCTCATGTGTGCATGTGATCCCTTTGTCCCCCACCTTTGTGCCTCAATAGCTCCGCCCCTATCCTCATAAAAGGGACACTCCTCAGCATGGATATGACTCTTGGAGACATCAAACACTTAGCAATATTGAGGGAGAAGAGAGAAAACCGAGAGCAAAGTCATTGTCCCTAGCCGTGCGCGTGTTCCCCGGGGAAGAGGAGTGCTCGTGTATAGCTTGTTCCAGCCTAGTTATCTCGAGGCTTATCATTATCCAAGCTTATTTTGGATTTTTCTAAGTCACTTGAAGCTATCCTCCTCAGCCATTCAAGCCCCAAAGTCGAGGTTAAGTTCCTAGTGCCGCAAGATCCCCGAGCAAGGCCCATTTGCACCATTTCGACTTTTGAGCAAGGTTAGCTCATGCCAACCATTTTTCCTAGCTTATTCATGATAAAATAAGAATTATCATGTGTAGAAATGATGCCATGCATGTGAGATATAAGAGATATGAATTTTTGATCATCTAAGCCTTAAATTCGTAAGTTTTTGTACAAGCATGATATGGCCGAGATTAGTATCTTAAAAATCCTCAAATATTATGAGTATATCATGGTTGAAACAGTTTTATGTTTTGAGTTCATTTGTTCGGTCAAGTTGCTATGTGAAATCGAGCCATTTTCACCCCCGAACCTAAGTATATGTGCAAGTATGTTTTAGCCAATGTTCTAGCCTCATTAGCCATGATTTTTGATGTAGTTTATTCGGCCCTAAGTCATTTTACATGTTGAGCATGTTCATTTTTATGCCCTAGGGTGGCCTCGGGCCTAATCGGCCCTATAAGCCCATCTCCAAATCCAACCGAGGTCCCTCAGGGACTTTTGGCATTTTTGAGTATATTATGTCATATTATGTTGGTATGGTTCATTAGTCCCTAGAAAAGTTGAAGGAAGTTTGGAAAAGACCGGCTAGGGTCACTAGCCGCGCCAGTCGCGCGTGCTGTGCCCGTGCCGCGTCCCAGGGGCCAGGCCGTGTCCCTGTCCGTGCCCGCGCCTAGTGCTCGCGAGGCACTGCAGTCCCAGTGCACGAGACAGCACCCAGCAGTGCCTGTCCGTGCCAACCAGCGAGGTCCCAGCGCCAGTCGCGCCAGGGCACCTCGGGCAGCGCATGGCAGCGTTGTCCCAGGGTCAGTGCACGCGTGACCTCGAGCCAGTTGCTCGTGCCACGCAGAGTCGACCTCGGGTCGTGCCAGCAGCGCACCCGAGTGTCCAGGGCCGTGCCTTAGTGACCCTGAGTAAGGTCCAGAGGCCTCGGGATGTGCCCAGCAGCGCGCCCGAGCAGTCAGTGGCCCGGGACGTGCCCAGCAGCACGCCCGCGTGCCCAGGGTTGCCCGGCAGCACCCTGACAGCCCTAGCTCTCGCGCCAGTCGCACTAGGGTCGTGCCAGCCGCACGCCCAGTGCCCAGTCAGCCCGGGTACGCGTCAGTTCCCGCGTCCCTAGTGCTCGGTCGTGCCCAGCAGCGCGCCAGCACACCCAGTGACTCTCGGTCGTGCCCAGTCGCACCTAGTGGCACCAGTAGTGCCAGGGCCCGTGCCAGCCGCACAGCCCGCGCCAGCAGCGCCTAGTACCGAGGCCCGGTCGCACCCAGCTAGTGCCCAGCACCGTGCCATGGCCCCAGCAGGCCCGGCACGGGACCGAGCCCGGCCAGTCCGAGCAGCCCGTGACCAACCGGTCCAGTGTGACCCAGTGGTCCAACCCGGTCCGGTCCAACCCGACCCGGTTTAGCCAGTTAGCGAACCGGCCAGTTTAGCCGGCGGTTCGAGTCCGTTTTGGTTCGTGATTTTCGGTCCGAGTCTTATTCCGAAATTTAAGTATTTTTCCGAGCCAAACCAGATCAGTTAAGCATATCAGTATTATTTCCGGACTTAGAATTATTTTAGAGAACCCATAGAGCGTTCGTTTATATCCGGTTGAGTAATCTGATAGAGTAGAGCATCCTAGCATATTTTTGAGCATATGACGAGCATAGTACTTAGTATATTTGTTTGCTTATATTTTTATGTAGCTTGAGGAGTCAGCTACCAGCACAGCCGCACTTACTCATTTTCAAAACCGATCAGGTGGGGACCCAGTCTGGGTTATACATTGAGTTTAATAGTCGATATCACGTTCAGGTATGTATATGAGTTTTATCCACTTTGGGTTAAGGCCAAGTTTGCCTTCCCTAAGTTCTGGTGGTGGCCCAGTTTGCCCTAGTTATACCATCAGAGTGTGCACACGGTTACCGGCCAGAGTGTTCCGGGAGTTACCGGCCAGAGAGTTCCGGGAGTTACAGTTTACTTATATATACCAGTTTGTGATATCATTATTAATATTGCTGTTTACTTTAGAATGGGTTTTTATGGAGTACAAGTGGACCGTACTCACCCCCACTTTATATTTTCAGATGGCAGGGTCGGCGGGCAGGCGTGAGTCAAGCTGTGGTGGTGGTGGTCGTGAGTTCCGCACGAAAGCTGTTCCCGGGACATTTGTTTAAACTGTTTGTAAACTAAATAATTCCACGCATTTCAGACTTCCGCTATGCTTGTGTTTATTTTCGAACATGCATGATGCTATTTTCAGACTTAAATAATTTTACCCGGTTCGCCAGTACGAACGGGTCCAGACTAATATGCATGATTCGTAAAAATATAAACCTGAATTCTTTAAGTCTAAACCAGTTGTTAGACCTAGGTTAAAGAAACGGGTTTTTAAGCAGAAAAGTCCTTAGCAGCATCCCGAGATAGTTTGCAAATGATTTCGAAAAATTTATAAGCGTTTTCGAAAGAGTTAAAATTTGCGAAAAATTGGCCCTAGTTAGCGGGGTGTTGCACTGGTAGCACGAAGATGTACCAGGACCTGAGGAAGACATTTTGGTGGCGAGGAATGAAGAGGCAAGTAGCGAGATTTGTGAATCAATGGCTGGTGTGTCAGCAAGTGAAGACTGAGCACCAGAAACCGAGAGGGCTGTTGAAGCCACTTGATATTCCCATGTGGAAATGGGACCGCCTCACCATGGACTTCATGGTTGGATTGCCGAGATCGAGAGCTGGACACGACTCTATTTGGGTGATTGTGGATCAACTCACGAAGTCTGCTCACTTTTTGCCCGTCAGGATGACTATAAAGGCTAGTGATTACGTCGAGTTATTCACAAATGAGATTATTCGATTCCACAGGGTGCCCGTGGAGATTGTATCCGATCGAGACCCAAAGTTCACGAGTCAATTCTGGAAGATTTTGCACCGAGCTATGGGGACGAGGTTGGAGTTTAGTATAGCCTTTCACCTGGAGACAGATGGTCAGTCAAAGCGAACGATCCAAACCTTGGAGGATATTCTGAGGGCTGTTGTCTTGGACCGGAGCCTAACTTGGTAGAGTTCACTTCCATTGGTCGAGCTGGCCAATAATAATAGTTATCACCTCTCGATCAAGATGGCACTGTACGATATACAGACAGAAAGTTTGGACTCCCTTATATTGGGATGAGGTCGGAGAGAGGAAGATCATGGGTCCGGAGTTCATTCGTAGGACTTCGGAACAAGTTGATGAGATCCGAAAGAGGATCAAGGCTTCCCAGGAGAGGCAGAAAGTCTACGCCGACAGGAAGAGGCAGGAGCATGAGTATGAGGTTGACGATCATGTCTTTCTGAAGGTCGAACCCATGAAGGATGTGGTTCGCTTCGGAAAGAAGGGGAAGCTTCGACCTCGCTATATCGGGCCCTTTCAGATCCTTGCACGAGTCGGGGACTTGGCTTATCAGCTAGCTTTACCCGCCATACTTGTCGGGAGTGCACGATGTGTTTCACTTCTCGATGCTGCGTAGATACGTGCATGACCCCGACCACGTGGTGGACTTCGGCGAGTTGCAGGTCGAGCGAGACCTTACCAATGAAGAGGTACCGGTAGCCGTACTAGACCGGAAGGTCCATCAGTTGAGGAATCGGACAGTGAGTCTCGTGAAGGTGCAGTGGAGCCGACATGACGAGTCCGAGGCGACTTGGGAGACTGAGGCCGATATCAGGAGGAGATACGTGAACTTCATGTTTTGAGTTCCCCTTTATATTCTTTTGCATCTTAGCTATTTTTGTTTTCGAATTCTGAGGAAGGAATTCCTTTTAAGGTGGGTAGATTGTAGCGCCCCGTTCGATTATTGGATTTTTCAGATATTATTTTGTTGGCATAATCGTTATTATTTAAATTGATTTCCTAAGTGATATTATTGTATGATTTATATGTATATAATCGGTTGAATTATTTTTTTAGTTTTCCCGGACGTCATGCATTTGAACCGAGCCTCTTAATTGCTAAGTCGAACCCTAAGGAGAAAACGGCCGCATGCCTTGCACCCCCACTTGGCCACCCGCGCGCCCGAAACCCGCGC
>BKCP01005650.1:307419-341760 GCA_008636005.1 Striga asiatica
CTCCTCCCCAAGACACAAAAAATCTACTCCTTCTTCCTCTAAACTCAGCTGCCACCCTTTCCCTCCTAAAGCACCCGAGCGCTGCCTCCTCGGCCCGCTGCACCACCGCACCCGCGTGCACCGGCGGCCATGAGACCGCGAGCTCCTCGGCGTTTCTGAACAAACAACGACCTTCCACGACTCCCCAGGTCCTGTTCGTGAAGATTTCGACCAGTTAGGAGCCATCCTCGGAGAACCCGACCCCGATGAGCCGAGTCTAGCCGCCGAGCTGCTCCCTCACGCACGCAGCGTTTTCCTCCGACCTTTCTCTTGTGCTTTTTAGTACAAGGACCCCGAGAACGGTAATGGATGGCTGGAACCCTCTATTTATATGTGTTACATGTCATTTGTTGAAGTCCATGCTTGAATATATGATTTGAGTATATGTGTTCATGAGTAAATGCCATTTTCGTGTTCGTCTCATTGGTTTATCGTCGAAATTGAAGGACATATGTGAAATTCGTGGGAAATCCTGGAGTTATAGGTAATTTGGAGTTTCCTTGATCTGTTAGTTCAAGCCTTGTGTCGTTTTGATGTTGGTGCTTTGAGTTATGATTTTTTTTAGTTGATCATGCTGTTGTACTTTGTTAAAATCATGAAAAATCGAGTTCTGATGCTTTTGATGTGAATTTTTGATATGTTGGTCCTCTGATGTTGTTGTTTAAGTGTTAAAAATCTCAGGTCCAAACTCGATGTATAACAAGGTCAAATGATGAATTTAAGTTCTGGCCTGATTCTTGAAAAATTCATATAAACTCGAATTTGAGGTGTTTTGATTTGAAATTGTGGGGATTGTTGTAGCGTCTCGTTTATTTATGGATTATTTGGGGTTTATTTATGATTTATTTGTTTATTTATTTATTTATTATTATTATTATTATTATTATTATTATTATTATTGTTGTTGTTGTTGTTGTTGTTGTTATTAAATGCCTAATTGACATTAAATGTTTAAATGTCTATTAATTATTATTATTAATAAATAATTAAATCGTGTGTATTATTACTGATATCCGGCTTTATTTTTAATTGTCAAGCGAGCGAACGAACCGAGCCATTTTTATTGGCTAAGTCGAAAAACGGAAAACCGAGCCACGCATGAACCGGCCCGAAGGATTTGTGAGACCCCGCACGACCCGTCCTGTGAACCGGCACCCATCCCAAAAACTGGACTCGGTTTTTCCTCTCCTTGTTTGTTGGTGTGAGTTTTCTTGCTTGCCAAGATTATTAAACCCTAGGCTCATTATTAAACGCCCGTCATCTCGTTTTCTCTCGAACAGAACACAAACCCGCAGCTTTTTCCTTTCATCTGCTCCCTTTTTTTCTTTTCTCTCGTCGAACAAGAAAACCCCGCAGCCCATCTCCCTTCTCTCTCGCTGCTCCGAGCACCCTCACCTCCTCTCTGCAAAAATTCCCGTCGCCATCATCACCACCCTCACGTCGCCCGCGCCCGCAACTCCGACAACGAGTCGCAGCCGTCCGTGCGCAGACGACCTCGTAAGCAACACTGTGAGCCGCTGCCTCTTCCTCCGCCGCGACGGTTCTCCTTCAACGCCGCGACCAGCAGGTTCCCGACGAGCCCTCGTCAGCCGATGCTCCTCCTCCGCGAGACGAAGCGCAGCCGTCGAGCCGTTGCCGCCGCCGCGAGCCGCCTTCGACGTGCCGTTCACTTCCTTCGTCCCGTTTTTCAAACATTTTCTCGATAAAGGTACATAGGCTCGAACCCCGTCTCGTTTAATTTCATATTACGTGTTAATGTGTTAGTTATAAGTTATAAAATCCCATATTGATATGGTGGTTTATTTTAGATTAATGTATATGAATTGATCTCGTCGATTCTGAGAAACCGAGCAAGATCACTTTAAAAACGTTTTTGGTTTCTGTGGAATTGGAACATAACGTATCTTTGGTCATATGGTGAAGGCCTCAGACGATTTCGTTATAAATCGAGTCGTATATGAATTTATGAACTAGTATAGTGGCTAATTTTGTATTAAGTCCGTAATAAATCACACACTGATCCGATTAATGTTAATTTTTGTGTGGCATGTCTTCTATTGATTATACGTGTCGTGTAAAATTTTCAGATTTGAATTCTAGCTGTAGCTATTTTAATTAATTGTTCCGATTTCTGGGCAGAATAGTATAAATTGCATATAAAATCAATTTGTGCTCCAAATTGGCTAAGTTTGTAATATGTTGTCTCTCTGTCATATTTTGATGTTGTGTTTGAACTTCATAATTTTTGGACTTTGTTTACTAGGGTAAATGATTTATTGTAGTATTCTGCTGAAACTTGTTTTCATTATGATAATTTGATCTGTTTTTTTAAATTGCTGATTTTTGATTGAAGTGCTTACTTAATGATGTTATGTGTGTGGAAAAATGCCTAGGGTTTTTCTGTTGGGTTCGATAGTACCGTACGGGCTGTACGCAGCGGAATTTAAAATTTTTAAAGTAAGTATTTATCGTATAAATACAACACCCGTACATACTAATTGCGAATTAACTGATCGTCATCTTTAAAACATGCATCATATACAAATTTTGATTTATTACTATAAATTAAATACTAGTAAAATTATTTACCGAATGTCTTGAACTCCTTCACTATTGATGATGGATGAGGGAATCGGTTCCCGGTTGTAACTTCAACGACTTGAGGTTACTCGCTAAAGGAATCCAAGTGTCTTCCCTCTAAACGTATCCACCCTATGAAGCCCGGTTCCGACGACTTTCCTTCGCTAGTAGAAAAGACTCGGTTTTCTTGTATAGGAATATTTATGAATTTTATTTGGGAATTTTACGAACTCTTCTTGAAGTTTTATGAAGAACACTTTCTTCTCTTTCTAACACTTAGAAATTTAGGATCAAAAACTTCTCTTAAATGCAAAACCATTTTGCACATATTTATACTAAACATTTTAGCATAAAATAATCAACATTTAGTAATATTTAAATAAAATCAAATTTTATTTAAATAGTATTTACTAACTTTTGACTTTGAAAATAATAAGATATGTTAAGTAGTTCAAACAACCATCAACAACCATTTTATTATAATCATATTTATTATTTTAATCCTTAAATCATATTTAAAGATATAAATAATAATTGGATAATAAATCTTGAGAATCTTTCTCAAGACTTTATTATTATATCATTTTCCCAATATTATAATAATCATATTATTATTATTTTGGATTTTTGAAATTTAAAATCCTATTTTAAAATTCAACTTTATTAATTTAGTAATTACCTTAATTACTAAAGTAATATCCAAAATGTAATTAATCAATCTTATTGATTAATATATTCCTTTAATTGATATCTAATCAAATTAGATATTTATCAATTAATTCTAACCATTAGAAATACAATCTTTACCTTTGTTCATAATTAGTGTGACCTTTTAGGTTCACCTTAATACTAGTAGTGGGTTTACAACACTTTGTAATTTGAGTTAAATCTTATTAACTCTTATTCATGAATTAACCCTTTAATTTATGAACCCACATATCATGGTAACACCTAGCAAGTAGCATGAATCTAGTATTAAGTGAATAGCGAGTAAACCTATTCCGATTACAACTCCATACATGTAAAATCCTTTCGACATCTAATTTCCCGATTAAGTCTTGGGTATGATTTTGTCGAAACCCAAATTGACTTAATAACTATGATTCTATTTCATGTTTATTAACCCGGTTATGAATCACTATTCATCTCTGCCTTGGCCAAGGACTTTGGATTAATAACTATGAAACACATAGGAAATTCACTTATCTTCATAAGTGTCGAATCCTTTATTGGCCACTAACAAACTTCCATACATATTAACATAATACCCAACTTATCCCTTTAAACGATAGTGCTAGCTACCAAAAGGATAAATCAAAGTAGAATGTAATATGCACAAAGTTACCATTGTGCCTCAAGTCTTAGGATTAGTCATGTACTATTGTAACATGAAAATTCTTATTCGACTGAATAAATTCTTCATTAAGAATTTTCATACGGTCATGTTCAGTGAACTTGTTCTCTAACAAGCACCCACATAAATGTACTTACGTCTTACGCTAATGTTGATGGAATGCAACATTCTTGTCCAACAAGCATACAAACTATGTGCAAGTCTTTTATGGATTATTCGATATCCCATCTCGAAACATCCATCGACTTGGAACTGTATTTAAGATCACGGCTTTCAAGGTATGTTCCATGATCACCATCTCTATGCGCAACCATACCTTATAACCATAAGTGATCTAGGGATTTTATCTTAAGTGCAATTATAAGATAAATGCTTTTTCTTAAGATAAAGAAATGCCTTATTCATAATATAATTCCAATAGACTGTATTTACAAGTAGAATACGTCCAATTAGATTGGAACGCCGGGTACCCTACTCTAACATTTTGGAGTTCATATTGGTTTCGTTTTGCGGAAATGTTGAAATCTACTGAATGTTGTTACAATTTTTATAAATCGCATGTTTAGTGTTTAAAGATGAAATTTATATGTGTTGATATTCACATGCTGAGGTTCTTGTGTAAAAATTTCAAAGGATAAATCGTTCATTATGTCTGTCTTTGAAATTGTGCTCATTTTTGCTGAAAACTTGTTCAAATTTTATAAAATCATGTGTTTTGAGTTAAGGGCTGAATTTTGGTGGTTTTACTAAGTCGAGTGAGGGATTTTATTTTAAAATTTTAGAGCCTAACTCATTCGCCAAACCTGACCAACCTGATTATGTGATTTATCGGCTAGTATTTCAAAATATAGTTTTTGTGTTAAAAACTGTAAACCAGCTCGCAGTTGTTCCTTGTTTTTTGACTTGGTCAACCTTTAGTTGGATTTATGTGAACTCCCATACGTGTTCTGGTTGAGTATAAGTGCCGAGTCTAAGTGTTCCAACGTCCAGAGGACTTCACTAACAACTTAGACGAATCAAGTTCGACTAAGTCTGATGCATGTTTTCCGTTTAAGTCAAGGTAGATGTTGATTATAGAATCTTTACTTAATGTAGGTGTGTGAGGAGTCAAGCCTCGACCTACGTCTATTACTTGTTGAGTTGTTTCCAATACGAACTACCAGGTGGGTTAGTTATTCTAAAAAGTCTATGCAATGTGTGTTTAAATATGTTTGCAAATTTGGCATGATCTATGTATGCATGTGAACATGTAGCCTATCGAAGTGAGTTGTTACGGCCGTCGGTACGGTTGTCCCCATCGATGTAATACGGTTGCCCATTGCGAGGCAAGTGTCTTTAAGACCTAATAAAAGGCCGTGTCCGTTGCGTGGCATGTACTCTCGCCGTTAGGTTAATGAATCCCCTTTCTGCGACTAATGAAAGATGTGTACACAGGAGTATTTTATTTTATTGCGATATTGTAAGAGATGAGATATATATGATATTGTTTATGTTCATGTTGCGATTATACCTATTTAACCTATTATAAAATGTGCATTTGTATAGGGTGAGCCTTATTTTCATTTTATGCTCACTCCCACCTGCTCTTAACTGATGCAGGTTAAGCAGTTGGCACGTGACGAGACAAGGCGAGTGGGTGGTCTTGCCTATTTATTTATGATTATTATTTGCTTCCGCTTTTATGAACTTATGTTGGTTTATTCGAACATTATGGTTGGTTGGATTTTGAAAACATGTTGACTTGATTATTTTGGAAACATATTTGGATTGGTTTATGTTGGAAAAACCTTTCTTTGATATTAATGAGTATGTGGTTAAGGATATCATGATGTTTATGTTTATTGTTTATGTTGTTGAGTAAATTGTTAATGAAAACCTTTGAAAATTTCGGGTAAAATCCCCGTTATTTCAGACATGACTTGAACTGTGTTTTGGAAATGAATGAGTAACGCCAAAATGTTTATGATTCGAAAATTTTATTTCGATTTTTTGGAAAAGACATGGATTTCCTTTAAAAATCGATTGGGGCGTTACAATTGTCTTATCTTTCCAAGGTTGTCATTGTGTCAAAATTTCAAAAAATATTCGAAGGATAACTATTCAAACTCGTATTTTCAAATTTTATAGCTGATTTTGCAAAAATTGTTTAACTGTGTTCTGGTATAGTATAAGGGTCATCTTTTGTGAAAATGTGTATTTTTGTGTCTTCTTTTATGTTTAAAAATTTGAGGTAGAAGCCCCGAGCCAAACTCCCAAAACCTCGGTAAGTATAATTTATAGCCAGTCTGCCGGCAGTCGTGCCCAGCGCCCAGTGCCCAGGCCCGTGCCAACACCCAACCGAGCCCTATTTTGACTTTTTCCGACCCGTTTGACTCCCCTTTGACCTTTTAACTTGTTTTACATGTCTAGTATGTCTTAAATGATTTTGATTGGTTTTTCGAGTCTAGTGGTCTACTCTAAAGGTTCCAAACTCTGCTAAAGGACCCACGAATCACTTAGTCGATAATGTTCAACTAAGTGAATGTGTTGTAAGTGGCTTTAAGTGTCAGAATAGTTGTTGATAGGACTATTCTTGATGAATGTAGGTGTTTGACGAGCCGTGCTCTCATCCTACCAGCTTTTGTGTGCTCTCTACTGCTTCGATATCCAGGTGGGTTTACTTAGAATGCTATGTCGTAATTTACATATGTTTACATTATGGTATGATAAATGTATGCATATGAACCATGTGGCCTTCGATGTGAGCTGTTCCGGTTGTCGAACGGTTATCCTCGTAGTTATAGAACGGACCCCATTGGGGTAATCTACTTTTTGTGCCCGTAAGTCTAGGGCAGGGCCCTCGGCCGGTGATATGAACCCCGTCGTAAGACCTGTAAGGCTTGAGCGGAAGCATTCGATACGTGTATCAACAGTAGTCTATTGATATAGGCGTGCACATGAGGCTTGACTTTGGATAGGAGATGGGATAGTTAATTGATTCATATACATGCTGCGACCATACCTGTCCTTTATTATTTGTTATTTATGTGCATAGTGGTGAGCACCACAGATTCCATATTGTGCTCATCCCCACTTTTCTTCCCAGATTGAGCAGGTTGCGGGCATGAGGAGGCGAGGCAAGTGGTGGTCGATCTAGATGACTAGACCATTCATGGTGTTGTTTCCGCTTTATTTTGAGTTTTATTTATGACTTTGGGTATTTTCGAACTCTGGATAATTTGATGTTTTGAAACATTCTTGGGGAGATGCCTCTTTTTGACATTGTGATGTCTTTACTTTGGAATTTGGGAAACCCGTTTTGGGAGTTTGATGACTTTGGATGAAACCCTTGATGGGTGTTGATTATGCTTTGGTGTCATTGCTATGACTTTATTTATGGAAATGACTTTGGAATAAATGAGTAACGCCACAAATGTTTGAAATGAATTTTGAAAAATTAAACTGATTTTTCTGAAAAGCCATGGATTTTTGTTAAATTAAAGTGGGACGTTACAGGGCATCTACCATATTTAACATTATCTCATAACACGACCGGGCATGCCTCTGATCTCCCAGCACCACTTCCACTTGGTTACCAACTGGGACTTTACTTACATGCAGTATGTTGACACTGCAGCCTAAAAGTTATTTAAGTTAGGACGTCCTAATATAACATTGTATGTTGAATTGGTGTCTATCACCTGAAACCTGACCATCTTAACCATCTTAACCTCTTCTTGTGGTGTGACCTCACCTCCATTGAATCCATAGAGGCTGTGTGGACTGGGAGGATGCTTACGAGGAGATCTAGTTCCATGAAGCATTATGTGAAGATGGTGTCGGCTGAGCTACGTGTCGATGAAAATTCTCTACACCTCATACCCAAATACCTCTACAGTTACTACTAGGGCATTATTGTGGGGGTAGGAGACACCCTTGACGTCTCTCTATGCCAAACTTCAGAATTCTCTCATACTATTGGACATGCACTTCTACTGCATCTTTTCCATTTTTTTTTCCTTGGTAGGTCCTTTTCCTCTCACTGTGGGACTCCCCATCGGTTGGTCTCCAGGTGATCATTTGAACCGTGCCCCTCTTGTGTGGTCTCTCTTCAGGCTCTTCTGTTCGCCTGCGTTTCTCTATAACCTCGCGAACATTTCTTCTCTCTATTTTCTTTGAGAATTCCTTGAGGTGCCTAGCTCGGATGAACCTCTCATCATTTAGCTCTCAACAGCTATTCGTTGAATGACCGCAGGCTCTGTTACATATGAAGTAGGGGTCACCTCTCTGGGGCATGTATCCCTTTTTTCTAGGAATAAGGTTAGAATTGGCGAGGGTGTCCACCTCGCCTCGCTTTTCAAGTACCTCGAGCACATATCTCTGGGGTATTGTCAATGGGGCATACTAGTGTTATTTAAAACAAAACTTAGGACGATTGTTAGACCTCACTTATTTGTTTCGTGACCTCTTGTCATTAGATCGCGACTTTTCTGGATTTTTCTTCTTCACTTTTGTTTTGTCCCTCTATAGAAAATATGCCCAGCTTCTTCCATATTAATATAATTGTTGCACCTTTATAGAAGCTCGACAAAAGATTTAGCTGGCCTCTTGGTGAGCGAGTTATGACATGGCCTCAAGAGACTTGCCTAAAAAAAGATGTGGTAAGTTAGAAAGAGTCTCCATTAAAGATGTTGCTCTTTGACCTACTCCTCAAGTCCATTGACCAATATGTCATCTTAATGTTGTTCATTCTCCCGATCCACTGCACGAACCACTATTCCCTAGTCCTTCTTATCTTGCTGACTAGTAAGTTCTTCTTCCCCTTGAGTGGATCCTCCTGGTGCATCTGTCAACAGATCCAACCCTGCCTGAGGTACATGCATTGTCTCTTGAGGCGTGATAAGTGCGTTGGAACATTGCGACCATCCCTGGGGATGGCCGTACCCAAGTGGCCTTTTCGGCCATCAGATCTCCATCTCCTTCTCAAGTTTCTTCTTGAGATTATCACTTGGAATGACTTTAAATTTCACAAAAATCTTGAGATAAAAACTATTAGTCCCTTATAGCCGGTAAAAAGTCCAAAAGTCCTTCCCACAGACGGCGCAAATTTGTAACGTAACTTTTTGTCATGAACTAGATGGAACCACCTACACTGTGAACCTCATTCTTCCTCGAGCTTCGGTGACCTGCAATACACTGGGAAGGGTCCCGACGAAAAACCTCTGATGCTCAAGTTAGAACTTGCTGACCGAGGATCTGAAAAAATATATAAGTTAAGGCGTAAATTGTTGGGATTACTGAGGATCTCGTTATGTATAAGTCACGAATTCAATAGCAACAATAAACCTATGCGCAGCGGATCTAGAGGTTTGGATTTGAATACTTATGGCTTAAAATTGCAGACTCTGAGTCGTTGTAGATTTTCTTTGTAGAAGATTGCCTGAACTCAAAATCTGTTGGGTAGCTGGATTCTTCTCGTCGAAGTCGAGAAGCATGACAGGTGCAGCTAGGAGCAGCTCCTGCAAGGAAGTCGCAGGGTCGCCGGCATCGAGAGGAGGCACGGCTGTCGTGCAGCATTGGGCTGCTGCTTGCGGAGGTCATCGGGCTTCGCATGCGGGCTGTGGCTCGCGTGAGGGCTGGGCTCGGCGTGCGTCGCGGGGATCGTCGGCGTTTGTAGGCTGCGGTGGAGGTTGGCAGCTGCTCACTATGGTGGGCGGTGGTCGGTCGACAGGTGGTTACAAGGTTGATTGTCGGTTGTTAATTACGGGGTCTCAGTACCTAAGAATTTTCTATTGTATATCTCGAACACCTCTTCGAATTGTATCAGTGGAACAACAAGACAGGGATAAAGCTTGTGTATGTTCGGAGGATTGGCAGTAAATCAACGAACCTTTATCTGCTCTCAAGTTCATACATTACAAAGATATTTTTTAAATTACTTGGATTAGTTTTTATTACTTCGTTTATTGGTTAATACTTATACATGTTTATTATGGAAGGTCTAATGAATGGGAATCGGGAATCATATTCCATCTACGATTACCTTCCATGCGCGCTCACTTACCATATGTGCGAGATCGGATCACGCGGCCTGGACCTTCCAAAAGAAGACCTGACTTGGCAGCGAAGTTTGTTGAAGAACTTACCATATGGGGTTGAAGATAAAAGGGCGACGATGATGAGCAATGAGTTTTTACTTTCATATTCTTTAGTCAGATAATCTGAGATTGAGAGTGAGTTCTGTATTTGAGTGATTAATCTATTTTATATTTAGAGAGGTAATAAAAAGTGAGTAGGGATTTTGCGCGTGAAAATACAGAGTGGACCGAGGTTCATTCTGTTTTAGTTTGAGGGATTCAAACAAAAAAAAAACACAAGGGATTTGTGGTCGGATAAGTAATAGTACAGATCATTGTTCAAGTAGAGTGTAGAGGGAGTCTATACTGTAAAACCTTGAAGAATGTTTGTGTTGTTTGCATTAATGAAAGAGATCCGGAGGGAGAGTGGGACGCTCTCCTGAAGGTTCAATTTTTGTTATACGGCTTCCGCAATCTGTTTAAATCTACTTTAAATTATGTTTAGGTTGATTGTGTGCAACTCTGGGTACTTGGGATACAAGTATCAAACTTCAGTTGGAAACCAGAGTGGGTTTTCGTACATTTTACGAAAGATCTAAGGATGTGTGGATTGGGCAATCATGAATCAGGAAAGTGGATCGATGTCTAGGCCTCTGCAATTGGATGGATCAAATTATTCCTACTGAAAATCAATGATGACTATCTTTCAAATATCTCTAGGAAAAGGTGCATGGGAAAGTGTTGAAAATGGATGGGAACATCCAGTCATGTCGGCTGCTCCAGACTAAGGGAAATTATCTTCATCGGGTACTGTACCTAAACCGAAAGACATCTGGACTAACGCTGAAAAACTACGAAGCAAACTATCGAGCCCTGTATGCGATCATGATGGCAGTTGATCAGACTAGACACAAGATGATAGTTCAATGCAAGACAGCTAAAGATGCTTGGCGGATCTTACAACGTCAGTTTGAAGGTTCAACGGTAGTCAAAGCATCCAGACTTCAACGTTGTAACCCTTGAATTTGATGAAATGAGAATGAAGGATGAAAAAACGATCGATATTTACTTTGCCAGATTTTGCGATCTGGTAAATCAAAGTAGGATGCTAGGAGAAGAGATCTCTGAAAATCGTCAAGTACAAAAGATTATGCAGACTGTAGTGCCTAGATTCAGAGAGAAAATTACGGCTCTTGAGAGCTTTCAAAGAATTTCGCCTCTAGATGTTGATGAACTTCTTGGTGATATGAGAACGTTCGAAATCAACAACAATTATGACAAAGTAAAAAATAAGGGACTTGCTCTCAAAGCTGTTGTAGTCGAGGAGAAAGAAGACAACGACGAGGATGAAGCTTCTATGGTGGACGATAACGAGTTGAAATAGGCTCTTGCACTGATTGCAAGGAACTACAGCAAGATGAGTAAAAAACTGTATAAGAATAAGTTTGCCGGGAAAAGGTTCACTAATTCCAGCAGGAACTCGTTGCAAGATAAAAAGAATAATGCGCCTTTCTCAAAACCGGATTCATAAAGAATCTAGAAGGACCAATGCCGAGAATGTCATGGATTTGGTCACTTTCAATACGAGTGTGCTAATCCTAAAAAGAAGAGCAAGTCACTGAAGTCAATGTGGGAAGACTCAGATGATGAGGGATTAGAAGAACCTTCATCACACACGAGTAATATGGCAATTCATTCCTTTGTGAGAAAGTTCATGTGTCTCACCACCTCTCATGTCACGACAAAGTTTGAAGAGAGTATGGAAGAATCTGAAAGATCAGAGGATGAAGTCAATCGGAACATGTGTGTTGATCCAGTTCACTTGCTTGCAATGGAAAAATGGGCACAAGCATCTGAGGCTATGAAGAAGCTTCATAGTGAGGTTCAGAAACTGACTAAGGCAAATAGATTGTTCATGGAATAGGCCTCCTCCTCTCTTACTTATCAAAAAGAGAATGAACTGGACACCGCAAAGGTTCGAACCTCCATTCTTGAAAGTAGCGTGAAACTCTCTAAACAAGATAGGTTAGAGAAGTCTCAGACGATTGAATGTCTGAGGTCTGAACTATTCTCAAACCAAAATTTGCTTACTGGCAGAAACAAGGAAATCTTGAAGCTCAAAAATGAAATTAGCCGAATTACGAACGAACATGCAAGTATGCAAAACAAGCTGAGTGCGAACTTGGCTGAACTGCAACGCACTACTGAGGTTGTTAGGAAACTGAATAAAGGGAAAGTTGATCTAAATGAGCTACTCTCCATGGGAAGGCAGTATGGTGATATCGCCGGGCTGGGGTACATTAGGAAGGTTGAGAGTCCTGAACGTCCTTCTGAAGCTTCAAACAAAATAAAACTTCCTGGTCTTGGATTTTCTGACAAATCTGGTGGTGAAGGTACAAGTCTTCATGGAAAAGCTTCTCGGGAATTGTTTGGCAGGTGTGTTAAAAGCACTGTAAGTGAACCCCCTTCACCTAGAAACTCAGTGACAGTTCATGTACCAACCGGAGAATCTGTGAGTAAATTCCCTCGTAATTTTGTATCCATTTGTCATTACTGTGGTATCACTTGTCACATCAGACCCAAATGCTATAAAATGCAACATGACATCTATTCTGGTGAAGTGTTTAACTGGAGTCGCTCCGGTGTACCAGTGAAAGTTCATGCAGTGAATTCCCGTAAAAATACTTTTAAAAATTGACAAGTTTGGATTGCAAAGAATTCTTTCAAATGTTTTGCTTCAGTACTATCTCTCAAAACCACACTTGAAGGGAAATGTTATCTTGATAGTGGGTGTTCAAGGCATATGACTGGTGAACTAGCATACTTGTCGAATGTCAAAACTGGTTCAAATGGGGAAGTCACATTTGGCGATGGTGTGAGCAATAAAGTGATTGGTACTGGTTTTTTGAATTTGGGTGGTTTACCTAGACTACTCGTAAATGATTTTAAGGCTAATCTCTTAAGTGTGAGTCAACTATGTGACCAAGGTCTGAGTGTTAGTTTCTCTCGTGATAAGTGCTTTGTGAAAAATAATGAAGGTACTTGTGTGGTTACTGGATCTCGATAAACTGACAATTGCTATCTTGTTGACTTTAATGAAAAATGTTTTCAAGCAATTGTTAGTGAATCTAAAATCTGGCATCAACGCTTAGGTCACATTGGATATTCTCACTTGGTCAATATTTCAAATGCAGGTGTGGTTCGTGGAGTTCCAAAAATTGTCATCAAATAACTGCCCATCTGTGAACCTTGTCAACTTGGAAAGCAAACGCGAGCACCACACAAAAGCTTGAACCATATTGCATCAAAGCAAGTTCTGGAGTTGCTTCACGTGGATTTGATGGGACCAATTCAGATTTAGAGCTATCAAGGTAAAAAGTATATTTTTGTGTGCATAGATGATTTCTCTCGTTACACTTGGGTTGATTTTTTGCGTGAGAAATCTGATACCTTCTGTAATAGCCCAGTTATATTATTAATAAAAGTGGAAGTTTTAGTTCCAAGTTTAAACTATTTCCTTTTATTAATATTGCTCGTTTCGAGTTCCGAGCCCAGTTATTCAGCTATTGAATTTCAGTTATTAATTCCGATCCGTTTAGGACTGGACTTTATTTAGTTGGAATTAATCCTTTCTGACGAATAATCGAAACTGAGTATGTTTCGATAAATCGTCCAAGTCAAGCCGTGTCCGGAACCGAGTATGTTCGGTCATGAATATCGCGCCTAGTTCGCGCCTAGCCAAGTCTCGAGCCCTAGTAGTCCCGAGTCTTGATCAAGCCCTAGTCGCTTGTAGCCTTACTTAGAATTTTTCTAAGTATGAGTCGATCATTATCGAGCCCTAGATTTAATTCCCTCGGACAAAAGACCCGCACCTAGCTCGTGGGTGGTGCCGAGTTGCTCGCGCCAAGAGTCCGCGCGCCCGTTGCTATTGCCATGCATGGATGCGATTTACTTAGGATATTTTCTAAGTATTGAACTCATAAGTTAAGCCTTAGTTGAGATGGATTCACGGCCCAAGGATCATGCGCGCCCAAGTGTCGCGCCTCGCCCGAGCGCGGGTGTCCAACGCCGTGCGAGAAGGCCCAAGTCATGGCCGTGTGTTATGGATATTTTTAAGTATGAGAAACCATAGGTTCAGCCTTAAGAGCAAGTGTACTCAGCCTAAAGAGAATGCTGAGCCCAAGCATTTGTCGTGCCCCGTCGACGTGTGCGCAGGCCGCGTGCCCAGTCCAACGCTCGAGTACATGTCCTAGCCAAGGTTGAAGTTTTGGCCCAAATATTTTCTAGCACAACATCATGCGCATATGCTGAGGTTTTTAGGGAACTAATTCAATTGTAACGCCCCGAATCAGTAATAATATTAAGAACGGTTTCACTGCTCGGCTATAAGTGAAATCCGTAATTTTCAGAATTTTTCGAGTTATATTTTATATGCTAAATTCTCAATTATGTTAGATTATTCTTTGGAACTTTCTATGTTAAGTTAAGGTCAAGATCAATCCATTAATTTGGGTTGATAAGTGATATCTATTCGGCTTTAAATTTTTGGCTTCAAACCCTAGTTTCTTTCCGAGTCATTTTTCCAAGTCATTCCCGAGCATAGTCGAGCCTTGGTATTTTGATACTTAGAATATTTTTTTCTACGTGTATTGGAGTATCAAAGTTAAGCCTTGGACATTTTATTCTCGAGCCTTAGCCATTTCCTGAGTCGCTCGCGCCCAAGACCCGAGCCGAGCCATGCCAAATGCTTGGTTAAGTGTTTGGATCATCCTTGACATTTTTCTAAGTCCTTGGATCACAAAAAGATGCATTATACTCGGCCCAAGCATCATGCACGGGAGCAGCCCACGAGGACCCGCGCTCAGCCTAGCAGGCCGCGCCCAGCCCGTGCCGCCCAGCAGGCCGCGCCAGCTCACGACAGTCCATCTTCTTGAGCCCACTTTTTGAATTTTCGGCCATTTTCCCAAGAACCAAGAGCTGCGAGTATTAGGGACTTAATGAGGTTTAGTTTAAGCTAATATGGCCCTAACAAAGATTAAAGGAAGTCAACTCAATTAGCATGCAAAGTGGAGTGATGGGTGTTGATAACCGACTTGATGTCTTATGGTTAAATAAAAGACCGATCGACTTATCTTGTTAATGGCCCTTTAGAGTTATTGCTTAACAGTCAAACTTAGCTCAAGTCGGTACAGCTGAACAACTACCGACTTCTAGATAACTTAAGAGAACCGATTGATCTTAAAGTGTTACAAACCAACTTCACCGACTGGCGACTTTACCGACTTCACAAACGCATATATTCAAGATTATCCATATATCCGAGGTCCTAGAAAATCGAGTATCCAAGCAGGAGATGTTGTACGCTTTTAATTGGACCATCAAGTCAAAGAATAATCATTGATGTTCCTTCATTAAATTACACGCCGCTTTATTGAAGCAGCTCAATAATAAACGTGATCTGATCTACATCAGACAAGAAGACAAAACAACCGTACTATAAATAGCAGAATTTATGATTGTACGGGGATCGTTTTTGAACACATGGTACACGGACTTAAAAATACCTCGGTTATTTATAGAAAACCGACTTTCTGTACTCTCGTGAAACGATCAATTGAACACAAATTTATGTTTATTCTGTTTCTAACAGACCTTGTTGTTTGTTAATTTTGAGTTGTTAATTTCACACAACAACAGTTTGGCGTTAGAGGAAAGGCGGCCTCATACGAAATTAGAGATTACTCTTCGATTCACTATACAAGCAAAAATACGTGTGTGCCAGACGATTTTAACAGTAATTAACATGACAAGTTCTGGGCGTCAAGAAAGAAATCCAGACGCTGGAACCAGTCGTAATCCTTTCCAAACAACTGAAGATATGACTGCACCATCTATGACGATAGATTACTCTGTTCTGTTTCAAGACCCAGAGTTGTTCAGAAATCTATCCAATTTCATGGCACAAACAAGAGCAGGACCAACCATAACAGTTCCTAATCAAACTCCTGCTCCAAATCCTCTAATAATGCAGCAGACGCCGCCTGTCCAACTGCAGAACAATAACCCTGTTGCGTCTCATGCAACTTCACAACCACGAACTCCTGTGCCGCAACAAAATATAGCTGTTCAAAGTCACGGTGAAGTTCCTGTTAACAATAATCCTGCAGAGGGGATTCAACCTGAAATTACTGCTGAAAGTCACTCAGGGCGTCATCGACAACAACCGGTGCTTTCGTCACCGGCAACTTCGCAACCTGTTCGACAATCTGACTTACGTCATACAATTGAACGAAATCGATTTAGACGTGAGAATGATGAATTACATCATACTATTGAAAGAAACCGTTTAAGACGTGAGTCGGAAGAATTAGAAGTATTAAGGAAAAGAATTGTTGAGTTAGAAACTCGAAAAGGGGATCCAGAAGAGCTCAACGAAGGGTCCCCATCTCGGGAAATGTTTATCTAGAAGCTGAAACTCCATTGGCTCCCCACTTAACAATGGAACCACTATCTGGAAAAATTAAGGTTCCTCAGATCGGTCTTTATGATGGCACCTCGGATCCAGATGCACATCTTGGTCAATGTACCTCATGGATGGACCTTCACGGAGCAACCGACGCGCTAAGATGTTGGATGTTTTCATTAACTCTCGGATCTCGTGCTCAAAAGTGGTATCACTCTTTACCTCGGTGTTCAATTTCAAAATGGTAGCAATTGAGAACAACTTTCCGATCTCATTTTATCGGGGCCCGAATATCTTTAATCCCGAAGGAGTCAATCGCTAATATTGTGCAAAAGGATAATGAGAGCGTTAAAGACTATATTACTCAGTCTAATGAACGAGTACAAAACATGGAGCAGTGCCATCCAGAAACATTGCTAATCACAGCGATAGCAGGATTAAAGCCGAATTCCCTATTTCGCTAGAGTATTTATCAGAATAAACCGACGTCATTCCACGAATTCTTAGCTCGAGCCCAGCAACATATTATCGCTGAAGAATCAATGTCAGTTCCTACTCTTAACTTCCCTTCTAATAAGTCGAAGTTAGAGCAAGAATCAAAAAAGAAGAAGAACAAGTCTTTCAAACCAAATAAATCTCGGTTCGAGAACGCTAAAAATCCTGAGGTGAAGGAACCAAGAGTTAAATATCTAAATAAAGTAAAGTCAAGTTATCACACGTTATTTTTCGCTGGAGCCGCTACTATATTCTAAGCATTAAAAGAAAATGGGATTCTTCCCGATCCCCGACCTGTGAGAACTCCAGAAGATAAACTTGACAAGACAAAATATTGCTCATATCACAAGTCGGTAGGACACGATACCGACGAATGTCTGGGCTTACTTTCTGCTTTGCTAAGGTTATTGGACACCCACAAGTCCAAAGATTTTCCAAGAATGTTGATTATAAACGAAAAGGCAGATTGCCGGAACCCCTAGATGATGACGAAGAAGATGATCGTCCAATCAATCCAAAACGCATTAGACAGGGTGATAAGGAAGTGTTTATGTTAAACTCGGAGGAGAATGATCCTTCATCTTCAGCAAAAACCGAAACATTAAAATGAAGTGGTTATTCTAATCCTCTTGGTTTTCATAATGTTCCACGAGTTAATAACAATAGCGGCAAAGTACCTGAATCACGTCGGCAAATGAAGGCGTACGCTCAACTAGCTTATAACTCAGGCAAAACTGTCCTAACTGCCGACCTCCGATATAAAATCAACGCTCGAAATAATTGTCCAATCACTTTCAATGTCGATGATGCAAGCTATTTCGCTCACCCACATTCTGATCCCCATGTGATCACGGCGCCAATTTGCGGGATACTTGTACATCGAATAATGGTTGATATAGGTACCTATTCGAGTATCTTAATGCTCCACAAGTTCGAACAAATGGGAATCGAGTACAAGGCTTCAATGGAACAATTACGCCGACTCTTGGCGAGATTACAATGCCGATTTGGTTTGGGATACCAGGTCACGCTTCCAAAGTTATCATGGAGACATTCAAGGTAATGGATCTCAAGAATGAATACAATGCCATTGTGGGAAGAACGGCCTTGTATAAACTTCGCGCAACTATTTCAAAAAATTTCCCACGAACAATGGAGAAGGGACTCGTTATGGGGATCAATATGAAGCCCGCGGAATGGTATGGGTTAAACCATGGCATGAACCTTCTTCCCTGATACAAATGGTAGAGGAAATTCAGAAAGAACGAGAAAAGCCATCAACTCCTTCAAACTCGGTACCTAATAATACCGATATAGAAATAGAACCATCTGAGATGTCAGCGAACTAGAAAGAGAAATTTCATGGAAATTTAACTCAAGATCGTGGAAGACGTCCTGGGAAAGAACCGATTAATGAAGAAGATGAACTTGATCCTCGGACTCAATTTAAAGACAAAAGCAAAGCTGACCGAGGTGAACCATCTGAAGAAATTGAAACAATTTTCATTGACGATCCTACTTGTGACAAGTCACTTCGGATTGGGGCCAATCTTCAAGAACCCATACAAACTCAATTTATTCAATTCCTCCGAGCAAATCCAGATGTATTTGTTTGGAAACATGAAGTTATGAAAGGCATTGACCCCAATGTGGCTTCACACCGACTTAACTCGGTCCTGACCGACAAAAAAATCTCTTTCAGAAGAGACGCAAACTCGATCCTGACCGATAAAACGCTCTGAAGGAAGAGGTCAAGAAACTGATTGACAACAAATTCATTCAAGAAACTAAATACCCAACTTGGGTATCCAATCCTGTTCTAGTCAAGAAAAGTACCGGAGCCTGGCGACTCTATATCGATTTCTCCGACTTGAATAAAGCCTGTCCAAAAGACAACTTTCCACTGCCACATATCGACTACATGGTGGATGCCACCTCCGGACATGAATTAATGAGTTTCATGGATGCATACTCGGGTTATAATCAAATCCCAATGGACCCCAAAGAAGTAGAACACACATCTTTCTATTCAGCCCGAGGTCTATATTGTTATACAATGATGCCATTTGGTCTTAAGAACGCTGGGGCCACATATCAAAGACTGGTTAACAAAATGTTTGCCAGACTTATCGGCCATGCCATGGAAGTCTATGTTGACGACATGCTAGTCAAGTCGGTTCATTCCGCTAATCATGTCGCCCATTTACAAGAAATGTTTAATATCCTTAGAGAATACTTTCGGAGTCGGTTTCGGTAAGTTCTTGGGATATATGGTAACACAACGCGGTATTGAAGCTAATCCCCTGAAAATAAAAGCCATTCTGGACTTAACACCTCCCACTGCGGTCAAAGGTGTTCAAGCTCTTATCGGCCGACTCGCTGCTTTGAATAGATTCATATCAAAATCGACAGATCGTTGCAAACCTTTCTTTGAATCTATAAAGAAAGGGAAACGCTTTGAATGGACAAAGGAGTGTCAACAAGCTTTGATCAAGATTAAAGAGACGCTCGTTCAATCATTGACTTTGCATAAGCTAGTACTTGAAGAAATGTTGTACTTGTACCTGGGAGTAAGTGAAGCTGCTATCAATGCTGTCCTAATCCGAGAAGAAGGACCTCAACAATATCCAATTTATTATATTAGTAAAGCACTACATGAAGCTGAGCTACGATATCCGCCCATGGAAAAATTGGCTTATGCTCTTGTCACTGCAGCTCGAAAATTACGACCTTACTTCCAAGAACATTCCATCACAGTACTTACTTCTTATCCTTTGACGTCAATCTTTTACCGACCCGATACTTCAGGAAGACTAATTAAATGGGAAATTGAGCTCGGCCAATACGACATTCACTACAAACCGAGGACTGCCATGAAAGCTCAAGTCCTATTCGATTTCATCGCTGAGTTCACTCCCACAGTTGAAAAATTAATGAAGATCAATCATGGACTTTGTATGTCGATGGCTCATTAACCCAGCACCGAGCTGGCGGGGGCATTTTTCTAATCGATTCTTACAACAGGATGTTCTGTCACTCTGTTAAAATTCTTTTTCCAGCCACAAATAACGAAGCTGAATATGAAGCTCTACTTTCAGGATTAAGTCTTCCAGAGTCTGTGAACGTTAACAAGCTCAAAATATTCTCCGACTCACAATTATTAGTGAACCAAGTCCTTGGAGAATTTGAAGTCAAAGAACATCGGTTGGTTCCATATTTGACATTTGTAAAACAGAAGATGTCCAAGATTGATGTACAACTAGAACACATTCCCCGTTCTCAAAACCTTCCGGCTGACGCACTTTCCAAACTTGCATCAAGTACCGGAATGGAGGACGTAGAGCATGTCCAAGTCGGTCAACAGGAATTACCGTCCACTTCAATCAATGAAGTCATGAATACCGAGTTACAGAAAACTCCGACTTGTATGACACCGATTATTTATTACTTATAAATAGGGGCCTTACCACAAGATCCTAAAGAAGCTCGGTCTCTCTGGATTCAAGCAGCTCGGTTTACATTGGACAATGAAATCCTTTATAACAGAGGATATTCCGTTCCCTTATTGAAGTGTTTAACCGAGCAAGAGTCAAAGTATGTTCTTGAAGAAGTTCATGAAGGAATCTGTGGAAATCATAACGGTGCACGAGCCTTACCTAATAAAATACTTCGACAAGGATATTATGGCCGACTTTGAAGATGGACGCAATGAATTGGGTTCGCAAATGCATGAAATGTCAAATATTTGCGCCCAATGTGAATTAATCCCCAGAATCTCTCAAGTCAATATATAGTCCATGGTCGTTTGCTAGATGGGGAATCGACTTAATCGGCCCACTTCCAACTGGAAAAGGAGGTGTAAGATTTTCCATCGTTGCTATCGATTATTTTACAAAATGGGCTGAAGCTGAACCATTGGCAACGATAACTGAACAAAAAGTTGTTGACTTTATTTGGAAATCAATCATATGTCGGTTCGGAATACCGAACTCTATCATAACCGACAACGGTCGATAGTTTGAAGGGAAACGACTTGAGACTTTCTGTGAAGAATATCAAATCAAACATTTCTTCTCTTCACCGTACCATTCTCAATCTAATGGACAAGTCGAGGCAATTAACAAAATAATCAAGAATGGATTAAAGACCCGACTTGATGCAGCGAAAGGAACATAGCCTGAAGAATTGCCGAATGTTTTATGGGCTAATAGAACAACAGTATGTCATGCAACTGGGGAAACTCCTTTTTTCCTAACTTACGGGTCAGAAGCCATTGTCCTTGTTGAACTCGGATCTCCGACATACCGAGTAGCAAATTTTCATCATGAAACCAACTCGAAAAATCTAAAGAGTAATCTCGACCTCTTAGATGAAACACGCTTAATGGCCGATCTCAGGAATGCCGCTTACAAGCAAAAAAGCAAAAGATATATAAACTTGAAAATGAAGCCTCGCTCGTTCCGAGTTAGAAAACTTGTGCTTAAAAGGATTACTGGACTTGACCCGGGGCCCTTGAAACCAAAATGGGAAGGACCATTCAAGATAAGTCAAGTACTTCCAAAAGGTACTTACCGACTTGAAAAACTAGACGGAATCCCTCTTCAATATCCCTAGAATGCTGTGTATCTCAAGAAGTACTTCCAGTAGCTCCAAATAATGCAAATATGACTCTGTATACTCTTTTGATGAACATAAGAAAATTGTGTGCTCTTGTCTCTCTTAAAATTTTTACCGAGTAATTTAACTCGGTATGATGTTAGTCTTTATTTAGCCAAGCTTTTCTACTTGGACAAGACTAACGTCTAAACTTAAAATTTTCACTCTAAATAAAGGATAGTCTTGATTATAACCGAGCTGAATCACTCGGCAAGATATACCTTGTCGGTAAAAATGGCGACCTTCAAAAGACCAAGTTCAATAGCTTGGGAAGGTTACGGGCATAATTTAACTTAATGGATTAATGCCTTTAAATTCAGATCCCAAAGTCAATTTGAATAAGGCAAGATCCCATTTTCCATCAACTCCTGATAAAATTAATTGATGGGGCCCGTTCCTGTAAATCAAACTTCGTCGAGGTTTAAATACTTTAACATATTCAAATAAAAAATACTGAATATGCTAGTCGGAAATGAAAAAATACCGACATCATACTTTCAAGTAAACTCGGAAATAAAATGAAGTATTTTGATTATGTTATAACTCGACAAAAACGATTACTCTCAATTCAGATTATCCCCAAATTAATCCGACATTATTATATTTCTCCAAAATTACGTCGGATGTTTTGAAAAACCCGAGTTAAAATATAATCATTGTAATACTCATTCCGAGAACAAAAGCCATTCATTCATAATAAAATAAAGTTATCTTAAAAACTATTACAACCAGTTCAAAGAAAAATAGTGTACCGACATATCGGAAACACTTAAAAAAAAAAAACACACACAAAAAAGAAAGATTAAGCCGATGTCCCAACATCATCATCTTTTCCTGAAGGGCCTGCTTCATCACTTCCCTTCAGAATCTCATAAATTTTTGGAGCACTGCTAGTTTCATCAACTCTTTAAGATCCCACCGTCTCCTCAACATCTTCGCCGGTAATCAGCACGTACATCTGCCTGCCGATGCTCTCCAAAACTTGGTCTTCTTGAGCCTTAGCAGCTCTTTCAATTTCCGAGACCGTCACTGGAATGCGTTCATCATAAACTGGGTCTTCCTCGGTCACTCCATGAACCTCAGTCTCTTTTGGCTGTTTGACACCCTGAGACAGCTCTCGGATTTTTCCTTCAAGAAAAGCTAATACCGCTTTCCGAATCTGCTCAGGGGTCATCTTCTCAACTTCCTCCTCCATGTTGACTTCAGCCAATGTCTTAACGTAGACATCAGCAAGTTTGGCCCTCTTCTCCTTCTTGTCTCCAAGAGCATGTTGACGAAAGACCGACGAAGGCGAGCATCTCTTTCTTTGCTCAGTGGAGGAAGATGAGGACTTTCTAACTCAGCACCGGCAGAGACAAGAAGCCACTCACAAAATTCTTTTTCGTCTTCATCGGCGTCGATGTGAGCAGTCTCAATCTTCGGATCAAGTTATGCTTCTTGATCTTGTGAAGAAGATAATGTCGCAATTCTTCAATGTCGTAGAGGCCTTCATCAAACTGCTCGATGACCCAGCAGAGATTTATGCAGGTGTTCATCTCCAATTCCCGATCCTCATCCTCCGAGTCGGATTCACCTGCCGCCTTCACCCTAATGGCTTCAGCTTCAAAAATTCTTCCGGCTCGGAGACCATCATTGTACTTCAGTTCAGCAAATTTGATTTTTTCCTCTTGAAGTCTGCTGAGGTCGGCACAATGGTCATCTCGGCTCTTCACTAACAGCTCTTCAACCTTGGTACGCTTGTTCCGAGTGAACTCATGAGCCTCCTGCTGTTTATGTAGCAAAATTTCGCATAGAGCGAGTTGATCTTCCAAAGTCTTAACACGCTCCTCATATTTCTCAACAGTGGCTTTCTCGGTTTTTAAAGTCTCAATTTCACCTTGAGCGATCAAGAGCTGCAGATCTTGCTCGGCAATCTTCACCTTCAATGCAGCTTCCTTGTTAGTTGTTTCTTCTTTCAGAGATGCAATGGCTCCATCTCTGAGTTCTAAGGTGTGCTTCTTCTCATCAACTTGGGCAGCATTCAGCCCGGAAATCATCTTTTGCCATGACTAAACTGACCAGAGCCCGGCCGAGACAAGACTTGGCATATTTAAATTTATAGGCGCTTGGCAATGAGAACACACCAATCTCAGCTCTCGGATCCCACACCATCATCGGGACCCGAGCAGCATCGACAACATGACTTGCTAGCTCAACCTTGGTTGGGATCTCGGGGATCTCCACCGACTCGAAAGTTGAGAACCACTTCTCAAACGATTCCTGAGGCTGTTTAAAGTTCATCATCCTCTCCTCATCAATGGGTAGAAAGGACCGGTCAACCAGTAGCTCCTTATTCTTCTTCTCACGCTGACCGACGTCGTGCTTTTTCTTAATCGTCCTTCACCGGCCAGGACACTCTCAGCGCGCCTTTTCCTTTGTCGAGTCAGCGCGGCTTCTTACTCTTCAACTATTTCTCGGTCACCTTCAGCTTCATCAGGGACCACCTCAATAAGCGGCTGGATCTCCGGTTGAGCAGTCTCTTGAACTGGTTCTGTCCCAGATGAACCAGCAACTGCAGTAGTTATAGCAGCAATTGGGCCAGTAGCTGCTATTGCCAATGGACTCGGCTGCACCACTTTAATTACAGCCCCTGACGTCGCACCATTACCGACATCGACATTCTTGGAGTTGATGATTGGGTTCTTCAAATAGGCTTTCACCAGCTTCTTACGACCCATCCCAGACAGACGTTGCTCTTTGCTCTTTCCGACTTTGGTGCGAAGGTCAAGGTTTGGACACTCTTGACGGAATCTTTTGGCGTCTCTTATGGTCTTGAAACCGAGAACTCCAAGAAGTGGGTAATACACTGCATTCAAATATAATTACCCAAATTATAATCCTCATAAGATATTTCGACTTCAAAAAATAAAAAAGAAGTCAAGTATATAATTGGAAATTACCTGGTTGGAAGTAAAGATCAGAAATCTTTTGACAAAGGTTAGCTTCTTCTAATTTCGAATTCTTCAAAATAAGCTTGAAGCTGCATTTTTCCTTTGTCAATTTGAACAACTCGATAATCTGGCCTTTCAGCTCTGCACCGAGTTTCGGCTCTTTCGATCTTCGGGCTGCAAATATTAAAATTGTTGACCTGTTAGTGCAAAAGTAAAGAAAAGTTAGAGCATACTCGATGCAAAAGAAAAAATAAGGGACTTACAATAAGCAGAATTAATGATAATCGGGATGGACATCCAATCAATCGGTGGTTTAGAAAAATTTGGGGTCTACCAATTTCCACCAACCCACAACCACTCCTCCTGAAAACCATGAAGAGATTCAGGGATCTCAGTGATTAAGTCACCGACTTTCAATCCTCCTTGAGGTCTTCCCGAGTAAGCGAAACAAATCAACGGGTCAGCTACCTGCCTATGAACACATCTCCTAAAAGTGAAGAGACTCCTTATCTCTTCAGCAGTTGGCATATCCCATCCATGTTCTTTCATATGAACCATGAGACCTATGATTCTCTTCCAACTGTTCGGCGCAATTTGGCACAAACCAAGGCCCCAATCTCTCAAGTAGTCGGTGACTAAGGCAGACAATGGAAACCTTAATCCCGACCTTAATGAATTGGCGAAAACACCAACACACCCCGGTGGAGGACATGTAATCCTTTCTCCAGGGTATGGAGAAAATAACCTAACGGTCGAAGGAATTCAAATTTCATCACGAAGCAGAATGATGTCGGCATCAGTTAATTCTTGGCTCACCCCGATTATCGTCAATCGGTTCAGGCCACCGACGTTTTGCCGTCTCTAGTATTCCGCCAAAGTCATCGTCTCCTCTTCAACTTTCTTATCTTCTTCAACTATATCCCTGTTCAAATTAAGCCTCTCGACGAGGAGGGGTTCCATCGATAATACTCCAAAGGCAATTCTAAATCCTTGTCATCGAATATCCTATCCTCTGAAATCGTACGACTACTACTAACATCGGCTTGAGAAACCATTGTTCTGAGATCGATAACGGAAGACAAATTATAAATCGATGGATATAAAAAATCACAAATTAGGGCAAACTCTTACCAAAATCTTCAGACGCCCTAAAGTGAAGAGGATGAAACGGTGTTTCTAAAAGATGACGGTCAAAAAGAAAATTCGAAAGGTTTTAGACACAGAAAATCAAAGCAAGAGATAAGAGATTCGAGGATTGAAGGTAAAAACTCTTCGCGGTTAAAACAGACCACAATTTATAGTTTGTGATTTATGACCAATGAACAAATCTAGAATCGGCGCTTGTAACGGACGTGTCCTCAAACGACGTAACATTAAGGTAATCATTAATACACGTGGGCTAGGCTCAAGACGCCATGTCGCCCTGTTATTCTATCAGTTATGCCCATTAAATGTGGACACATCTTGTAAGAACCGCCATGTCAGCTAAACCGTTGCATAACATTGTCTCTCTATCAGTAAAAAATTGGAGACGATACCAAGTGTTCTCATGTCGGTTACTAAGTAAAACGAAGTCGGAGAACAAACAAGTCCGAATTGCTGGAAATACTAACAACATCAGCAGCTATTTTGAAGCCCAGATACCTACTAATGTCAGGGGCCTCTCTGTTGATGACCGACTTGATGCCTTATAGTTAAATAAAAGACCGATCGACTTATCTTGTTAATGGCCCTTTGGAGTTATTTCTAATAGCCAAACTTAGCTCAAGTCGGTACAGCTGAACAACTACTGACTTCTAGATAACTTAAGAGAACCGATTGATCTTAAAGTGTTACAAACCGACTTCACCGACTGCCGACTTTACAGACCTCACAGACGCATATATTCAAGATTATCCATATATTCGAGGTCCGAGAAAATCGAATTTCCACGCAAGAGATGTTGTACGCTTTTAATTGGACCATCAAGTCAAAGAATAATCATTGATGTTCCTTCGTTACATTACACGTCGCTTTATTGAAGCACCTCAATAATAAATGTGATCTGATCTACCTCGGACAAGAAGACAAAACAACCGTACTATAAATAGCAGAATTTATGATTGTACGGGGATCCTTTTTGATTACATGATACACGGACTTAAAAATACCTCGGTTATGAACAGAAAACCGACTTCATGTACTCTCGTGAAACGATCAATAAAACACAAATTTATGCTTATTTTGTTTCTAACACACCTTGTTGTTTGTTAATTTTGAGTTGTTAATTTGACACAACAACAATGGGCAAATGAATATTTTATTCATATATGCTAGTCTTTGTTACCATTAGCATTATTTTAATTTAAGTGGAGTATGGGCATAGGAACTTAATAATGCAATGTGTAAGGATCTTGTCCTCCACTTCATGAGTGACCGACCAGACCTGCTCCCTCCACCATATGGACACCTCGGTTAGACCAAAATGCTACTGATTCCACCCAAGTCAAGTCCCAAAACCACCCAAGGCATGCCCATGCGCATAGAACTTTGGGCGCCACTTTGTTCCCCATTTGAAGGCCTTGGTTCATCCGCCTATATGCTCCATATAAGGTACTCTCCTCAGCTATGTTATGACTCTTGGACAATTAGAATTCTCCCGCAAATTGAGAGGCAATAGAGCAAAACTGAGAGGTAGGCGCCTAGCCTAGCAAAGGAGAAACCAGACCCTTACCTTAATCTAGCCAAGTTCACTCGTGGTTTGTCATTACCATAGAGTTTGTTGGACTTTTGTAAGCCTCCAGAAGTCCTCTAACCTCAGCCATATAGCCCCGAGTCGAGCCAAGGACTTTAAGCCGCATGTAGAGCACGAGCAAGGTCACCTTAGCACCTTTCCGAGTTTGGTGAATGTAAGCTCATACCTATCATTTTTCTCAGCTTTAACATGATAAATTAGGAATTATCATGTAGAAAAATGATGCCATGCACGTACTAAAAATGGAGTTACGAATTTCTGAAGATTAGGGCTTTAAATTCGGATTTTTATGTACATGCATGAGTACACCGATTTTAGTAGCTCATTATTCCTAAAAAATCTTGAATATGGCATTGGTAAAAGATAGGCATGCTTAGAGTTCATTCGTTCGGCTAAGTTGATAGTAAAATCGAGCATATTTTCACCCTCGAGCCTTAGTAATATGCATGCGAGTCATAACCAATGTATTAGCCTCTAAAGTCATGATTTTTGATGTTAAGTATTCGGCCTTAAGTGATTTTATATGTTGAGCATGTTTATTCGGTAACTTAGTGTGACCACGAGCCTTATCGGCCCTATAAGACCATCTCTTAATCCAACCGAGGTCTCCTAGCATTTCTTGGCATTTTTATCTGTCTTATGTCATATTATGTTGGATTAGTTCGGTTGTCACTGAAAAAGTAGCCGGAAGTCCGGCAAGGACCGGCCACGGTCACTGGCCGCGCACATAGCGCGCGCAGTGCCGGGCCGTGTTGCAGAGGCTAGGCTATACCTCTGTCCATGCCCACGCCCACCAGGAGCGAGGTACCGCAGTCCCCAGCGCACGCGATCGCGCCCAGCAGCGCCCAGCCTATGTCCGCGTGCGAGGTTTCGGCACCAGTCGTGCCCAGTTACTTTAGACAACGCCCGGTAGCGCTGTTCCAGTACCAATGCGCGTGTCTCGAGCCCTGCAGCTCGTGCCGTGCTAGAGTGAACCCTAGTCGTATTCCCTATGTTCAGTTGGCCCCAGGACGTGCCCAGCAGCACGCCCGCGTGCCCAGTCAGCCTCAGGGTCGCCCGGCAGTGCCCTAGTAGCCCCAGACATGCCAGAGCTGCGCGAGTAGTGTTTGGCCGCGTCAGTTCTCATGCCAGCTGCACTCGGGTCATGACCAGTCGCACGCCCCAGTGCCCAGTCGACATCGGTTGTGCCCAGCAGCACCGGAGTGGCCCAGTTGTGTCAAGGTCGTGCCAGCCAAACCTGGCCGCGCCCGTCCGCGCCAGCAGCGCCCAGTATGGAGGCCCGGTCGCACCCAGTTCATGCCTAGCGCTGCACCAGGGCACGAGCAGGCCTTGCGTGGGGCTGAGCCCAGGCAGTCCAAGTCGCCCGTGATCACCCAGTCCAGAGTGAACCGGCGGTCCAACCCGGTCCACTTCAGCCCAACCCGGTTCATCCAGTCAGTGAACTGACCGGTTCAGCCGACGGTTCGAGTCAGTTTTGATTCGAGTATTTCGGTCCGAGTTTTATTCTGAAACCTAAGTATTTTTTAGAGCCAAACCAGATCAGTTAAGCATATCAGTGTAAAATTCCGGACTCAGTATTATTTAGCGAACCCTTAGAGCGTTCCTTTATAACCGGATAAGTTATTTGATAGAGTAGAGCATCTTAGCATATTATTGAGCATATGACGAGCATAGTGCTTAGTATATTTGTTTGCTTATATTTTTATGTAGCTTGAGGAGTCAGCTACCAGCACAGCAGCACTTACGTATTTTCAAAGCAGATTAGGTGGGGACCCAGTCTGGGTATTACATTGAGTATAATAGTCGAGATCATGTTCAGGTATGTATTTGAGTTATCCACTTGGGGTCGAGGCCTACTTTGACCTCCCCCTAAGTTCTGGTGGTGGCCAGTTTGCCTTAAATATACCATCAGAGTGTGCACACAGTTACCGGCAAGAGAGTCCGGGAGTTACCGGCCAGAGTGTTCCGGGAGTTACCGGCCATAGTGTTCTGGGAGATTACAGTTTACTTATATATACCTGTACTGTGATATCATTATTATTATTGTTGTTTGCTTTAGCCTGGCTTTTTATGGAGTACAAGAGGACCAATACTCACCCCCATTATGTTTTTCAGATGACAGGGTCGGCGGGCAGGCTTGAGGGCAGCTGTGGTGGTTGTGGTTGTGGATTTGGCACAGCTAGCCATTCCGTGGACATTGGTTTAATTATGTTTGTTTGAGTATTATGCAATGCATTTTAAGACTTCTGCTATGTTTATTTTCAGTGTCAAACTTGCATGATGGTATTATCAGACTTTAATGTTTTACTCGGTTCACCAGTACGAACGGGTCCATTTTTATACGCATGTTCGATAAATGAGTTAAATCTGTTTTTTTTTTATGTCTAAACCAGTCGTTAAACCTAGTTTAAAAGAAAACGGATTTTAAAGCAGATAAGTTTTTAGCAGCATCCCGAGATAGTTTGCAAATGATTTCGAAAAATTTATAAGCGTTTTCGAAAAAGAAATTGCGAAAAATTGGCCCTAAGTAGCGGGGTGTTGCAGCTGGTATTAGAGCACCTTTTGTACTTCTGAATGCTTTAACGAGACAGGTATTTTTAGAAAAACCCGACCACACCACACTCACGCGTCGACTACCAGGTAAGTGCTGTTAAAATTTTTCAAAGTTTATATAAGCAAACTATACTAAGTCTATGCTCAATACAATTCAGATAATCCGAACTCTAGATGCTCAAGATCAGTAAAAAAGACTCCTAGCAGTATCAGATCTATCCCATATCAGTATTTGGAATTCTAGCCAGAACTCTAGTTTAAACTCTAGCTTTTTGAGTTAGCAACTCGTCAAGAAATTGTGCATTTTCTAGAATTCAACGTTTCCTTTCAGCCTTATTCATTTTCATCTCTTGTTCTGACCAAGTTATGTGGCTTATTTTTCAGATGGCACGCCGTGGGAATCAGGCTCAGCGGGAGATGACTCAGGCAGAGGTAGTCGCCCAGTTTCGTGGCTACAACCCTAAAAAGTTTACGGGACAGGGAGATCCTCGTCTAGTGGACGAGTGGATCCAGGGTCTCGAGGCGATTTTTGAGATCATCGAGTGCTCAGAGAGGCACTACATCTTTTGTGCCGAGGTGCAGATGATGGGAGATGACAGGCTATGGTGGAACTCTTATTGGGGCATGCGCCCTGGTGAGAAGGAGAATCTCACCTGGCCTTAGTTCAAGGAGATGTTGAGGGAGAAGTATTACCCGAACACCTACAAGGCAGAGATGGAGTGCCAGTTCTTAGCATTGAAGCAGGGAAATCGCTCAGTGGATGAGTATGAGCGAGAGTTTATTCGTCTCTGGTCCTTCATTCCCTATTTGGTGGACACCGAGACGAAGAGGGAGAGACACTTCCGTGATGGGCTACTGCCAGCGATCCGTCACCACACAGCGGGACATGGCGTTAAGTCTTACGCAGATGTCGTCGCCAAGGCCTAGGAGACGGATGCCAGTCTCAGGATGGACCAGGTGCAGCCACTAGTTCAGCACCCAGTATTGCCCCTAGCTTAGTATCCAGCATTGCCGCAGGCACAGCCAGCGCCTGTTCAGCAGGCGAAGCCTAAGAACAAGAGGAAGTTGAAGGGTCAGCAGAATGACCGGAGGAATAGGCAGAGGAAGCCACAGATTCCAGCATGTGGCACCTGCGGACGCCCACACCGCGGAGAGTGTCTTGCTGGACAAAACATTTGCTACCACTATCGGAGGCCCGGACATAACATCCGCAACTGCCCAGATAGGCAGCAGCAGCAGCCGCCACAGCAGCAGCCCCAACAGCAGCAGCAGAGGCCACCTCAGCAGTAGAGGCGAGGACAGCAGGCACAAGTTTACGCTGTCGAGCAGGCCGAGGTAGAGGAGAACCTAGGTACTTTGTCTGGGATGATTATTTTGAATGATATGCCTACATTTGCCCTGTTCAACACTGGTGCGACGCACTCGTTTGTGTCAACTCGATGTATAGAGGCCAAGGGAGTTCAGCCCATCAACACTGTTGACCCTGTTGAGGTGAGCCTAGCCTCAGGAAGGAAGATAGTGACGAGCTCCAAGACAGAGGACCTTAACCTTAGTATTGGCGGCCGAATCTTGAAGGCCAAAGCTTATGTTATCGAGATGAGGGACTTCGACCTCATTCTCAGTATGGATTGGTTGACGCATTATCAAGGACATTCGTTGCCACGATCAGGAGGTTATTCTTCATCTTTCGAAGGACAGTCAGATCACATTTTTTGGCTCGAAGATGCGAACCCTACCTCATGTCGTTTCGATGAAGAAGGCGAGGAAGATTCTATGTAGATGAGATTGTCAGGGTTACCTGGTGAGCCTTGTTGAAGAAGGATCGAGAGCACAGACACCTCATGACGTTTCAGTTGTTCGTGAGTTTGTGGTTGTGTTCCCGGATCAGCTACCAAGAGGACCACTCAACAGACAATTGGAGTTCACCATTGATCTGGTGTTAGGAGCAGGACCGGTGTCAAAGGAACCATACAGAATGGCTTTGAAGGAGTTGCAGGAGTTGAAGACGCAGATCGAGGAGTTGTTAAAACTCGATTTCATCCGATCAAGTGTCTCACCTTGGGGAGCACCCGTCTTATTCATTAAGAAGAAAGACAGATCCATGAGAATGTGCATCGATTACCGGGATCTCAACGGGTTAACGGTGAAGAATAAGTATCTGCTCCCCAGGATAGACAATTTGTTCGACCAGCTGAGAGGAGCCTGCGTATTTTTCAAGATCGATTTATGCTCGGGCTATCATCAGCTGATGAGTAAGGAGTCCAATGTAGGCAAGACTGCTTTTCGAACGAGATACGGTTATTACGAGTTCGTGGTTATGCCGTTCGTGTTGAGTAATGTACCCACGGTGTTCATGGACTTGATGAACCATGTGTTCCATCAGTACTTAGACTGATTTGTTATCGTCTTCATAGATGACATTTTGGTCTACTCCAGAAGTTTGGAGGAGCACGAGCAGCATCTGAGGGTTGTTCTCGGCACCCTTAGACGAGAAACGTTGTACGCCAAGTTCTCAAAGTGTGAATTTTGGCTGAAGAGAGTGGCATTTTTAAGCCACATCACCGAGATAGACATAGAAGTTGATTCGGCGAAGATTGTCGCTGTTCAGAACTGGTCAGCGCCCAGAAGTCCAACCGAGGTTCGCAGTTGTCTCGGTCTAATAGGGTATTATCGCAGATTTATTGAGGGTTTTTTTTAAGATTGTCCTCCCTTTGTCCAAGTTGACGAGGAAATCTGTGAAGTTTGAGTGGACGAGTCGTTGTGAGGAGAGCTTTCAGGAGCTCAAGAAGAGGCTTACAACGACTCCAGTGCTGACTATTCTAGATCCTATTGAAGTTTCACCCTCTATAGTGATGCTTCGAAGCAGGGTCTTGGGTGTGTGCTGATGCAAGATGGCCAAGTCATAGCATATGCTTCACATCAGTTGAAGCCACACGAGCAGAATTACCCTACGCATGACCTAGAGTTGGCAGCAATCGTACACGCCCTCAAGATTTGGCGGCAATATCTATATGGTGGTCAGTGTGAGATCTTTACCGATCACAAGTGTTTGCAGTATATCTTCACACAGAAGGAGCTCAACATGCACCAAATGCGATGGTTGGAGCTTGTGAAGGATTATGACTGCACTATACAGTATCATCAGGGGAAAGCGAACGTTGTGGCAGACGCCGTAAGCCGAAAGGTGAGGGCTGAGTTAACTTATTCTATCACCCATCAGAGCCAACTTATCAGAGAGTTCGCCCACATGCAGATTGAGGTCGTCGATTCACTTCCTAAGGAGATTTCAGGGAGTGTTAGCTTGATGCGAGTTCAGCCCATGCTGAAAGACAGAATCCGGCAAGAACAGTCTTGCGATCAGATCATTCGCACCATAGAAGCGATGATTCACGTCGGAGGAATATAGGGCTTTTACCGAGGCACAGATGGAGCCTTGGAGTTCAGAGGCCGCATTGCCGTGCCAAACGTCAGGACTTTACGCAAGAAATGTAACGCCCCGCCCTAACTTAATTATCAGAGTGCGATTATAAGACATCTTTTTAAAACAGTTTGAGAAAATGATTCGGAGCGTTACTAAAACATTTATTTTATCTTTTAGAAATCCGTTACGACCGTTTAAAAATTTACAACAAAAACGGATTTACATAATATACAATCCGACTATAAAATCGGATCAAAAGTCAAAGTTTGTCAAACCGTAAATTCAGCGGAATATAGCGTGACAAAATATACAGCAAAATATTTAACTTCGATCCACCCGTCAACTTCACAGCTCCGGACCGACTTCATGACCTGAAAAATTTTGATAAAATGGGGTGTGAGTACCACTGTACTCCGTAGGAACTCATACTAAAGTAAACAGCAATAATAATAGTAACATCATGATCAAAAGCATATAACATAACCGTGAATTTCCTGGTCAACAGTATAAACCGGACCGGGATCCGTGAATCTACCGGCTGTCAAGATGATAATGATAATGATAATGATGATGACAATAATAAGCCGGAATCCATGTGCACATACTAGTGGTAGATGACACCACTAGAACTTAGAATGGAATTATGGCAACCTGAATCGGCCAACATCCATTCCAAGCGGAAAACATAATTGACATACCTTGAACATGATATCGTAATTATAATCAATGTAATACCCAGTCTGAGTCCCCACCTGTACTGAAGATATGAAACTGGAAGTGCTGATAGCCGTGAACTGATCAAACTGTAACATAATATAAACAATTACTAAATACTATGCTCAGATCAATAAATTTAACTGTTAAGATGCTCGACTCGACTTAATATGATATCCGGATATAACGGAACGCACTAAAGGTTCACAAAAATATTTTTAAGTTCGGAAATTACACTGATTTGCTTAACTGATCTGGTTCGGCTCGGAAAATAATTTAAATTTCAGAATAAAACTCGGACTGAAAATTACGAACTAAAACGGACTCGAATCGCCGGCTAAACCGG
>BKCP01005650.1:344462-429928 GCA_008636005.1 Striga asiatica
TTCTAAGTTCTAGTGGCGTCATCTACCACTAGTATGTGCACATGGATTCCGGCTTATTATTGTCATCATCATTATCATTATCATTATCATCATGACAGCCGGTAGATTCACGGGTCCCGGTCCGGTTTATACTGTTGACCAGGAAATTCACGGTTATGTTATATGCTTTTGATCATGATGTTACTATTACTATTGCTGTTTACTTTAGTATGAGTTCCTACGGAGTACAGTGGTACTCACTCCCCATTTTAATAAAATTTTTTAGGTCATGAAGTCGGTCCGGAGCTGTGAAGTTGACGGGTGGATCGAAGTTAAATGTTTTTGTTGTATATTTTGCCACGCTACTTTCCGCTGATTTCACTGTTTGTCGAACTTTGACTTTTGATCCGATTTTATAGTCGGATTGTATATTATGTAAATTCGTTTTTGTTGTAAATTTTTAAACGGTCATAACGGGTTTCTAAAAGAAAAAAATAGATGTTTTAGTAACGCTCCGAATCATTTTCTCGAACTATTTTAAAATATGTCTTGTAAACGCACTCTGATAATTAAGTTAGAGCGGGGCGTTACAAATAACATGTGGTAAAGTACGAGTCTTGGAGCCATAAAAGATAATAGAATCATCTCCCGAAAGATAGAGAGTAATCTCCCGGTCGTGACATCGAATATCTGCATGAAAATACATTAACCAATCCATGCCGAGAATGAGGTCAAAATCCCTCATCTCGAGAACATAAGCTTTGGTAGGCAAGACATGTCCACCGACAGAAAGGCTAAGATCGGTTGCTTTAGCATCAGTTACCATCTTTCTTCCCGAGGTTAGACTCACCTCGAGAGGATCGACAGCAGAAATAGTATGAACTCCAATGGCGTCAAGACATCGTCGTGAAATAAAAGAGTGTGTTGCACCGGTATCGAATAAAGCGAAAACAGGAACATCATTAAGTATAATCATCCCAGACATGGTACCTGGGTATTGAGCTGCTTCCGCTTGATCGACTGCATAGACGCGAGCTGGCTGTCTCCCGCGTTGTTGTTGTTGAGGTTGTCTCGGTGGCTGCTGTCTGGGCTGCTGAGGTTGTTGAGGTTGTTGTTGTTGTTGAGGTTGTTGTTGCAGTCGTGGACAATTCGGTCGGATGTGACCAGGTTGTCGGCAATAGTAGCAAGTGTTCTGGCCCATCAAGCAATCTCCGCGGTGAATCTTTCCACAAGTGGGGCAAGGTGGTATAGGTTGCTGCTGTCGCTGGCGGTTCCTGCGGTCATCTGGGCCTCCCCTGTTCTTCCTCTTGTTCTTGTATCGTTGTTGAGGGGCGGCTGCGGGTTGAGCTTGTGGTGTTGGTGATGATAGAGTAGAGGGAATTGGCTGAAGGCGATCATGTTTGACTTCTCTTCGGATGCTGGCATCAACTTCCCCTGCAATGGTAACAGTACGTGCATAGGACTGGACTCCATGGCCCACGATGTTGTGACGGACTACTGGAATAAGCCCGTCAATGAAACGTCTCGTTCTTGTTGCTTCTGTGGTCATTAAGTCAGGTACAAAAGCTCCAAGTCGAGTGAACTCTCTCTCGTACTCGTCCACTGTCCGAGTATCTTGTTTAAGCGCCAAAAAGTGACGCTCCATTTCGGCTTTATAGTAAGGAGGATAATATTTATCGCGAATTAACTCCTTGAACATGTCCCACGTGCAGTTTTCTTTTTCTCCAGGACGCATACCCCAGTAGGCGTGCCACCAAAGTCGTGCATCACCGGTTAATTGGATTTGTGCGCATAACACGCGATAACGTTCGGGACAGTCCATGACCTCGAAAATCGTTTCAAGGCCCTGAACCCATTCGTCGACAATACGGGGATCTCCCTGACCGGAAAACTTCTCTGGATGATAGTCGCGAAACTGTGCGACTACCTCGGACTGTGAAGGTTCACGATGAGCCGAACTTCTATGTGTCGACATCTGAATATTGAAAGAGTTTGACATGATTAAGTATAAGAATAAGATATATTATCCGATTTGTGGGACATACAAATTTCTTGACGAGTTGTCAATTCTATCATGAATACTTTAGGCTATAAAACCTGAACATGATTCGAGCACCTTAACTAGTCCATAACAGTGATTTCCATAACATAACTGAGCATAGGCATAGTAAATTGTTTATAATTTAAAGCATGTATCAGCACTTACCTGATAGCCGGTGGAGTGTGAACTTGACGTGATCGAATATTTGAAAATTTTTGTCTTTCAAAATTATTCAGAGACGCAGAAACGTGCTCTGATACCAACTGTAACGCCCCGCTCTAACTTAATTATCAGAGTGCGTTTACAAGACATATTTTAAAATAGTTCGAGAAAATGATTCGGAGCGTTACTAAAACATCTATTTTTTTTTCTTTTAGAAACCCGTTATGACCGTTTAAAAATTTACAACAAAAACGGATTTACATAATATACAATCCGACTATAAAATCGGATCAAAAGTCAAAGTTCGACAAACAGTGAAATCAGCGGAAAGTAGCGTGGCAAAATATACAACAAAAACATTTAACTTCGATCCACCCGTCAACTTCACAGCTCCGGACCGACTTCATGACCTGAAAAATTTTTGATAAAATGGGGTGTGAGTACCACTGTACTCCGTAGGAACTCATACTAAAGTAAACAGCAATAATAATAGTAACATCATGATCAAAAGCATATAACATAACCGTGAATTTCCTGGTCAACAGTATAAACCGGACCGGGATCCGTGAATCTACCGACTGTCATGATGATAATGATAATGATAATGATGATGACAATAATAAGCCGGAATCCATGTGCACATACTAGTGGTAGATGACGCCACTAGAACTTAGAATGGAATTATGGCAACCTGTACCGGCCAACATCCATTCCAAGCGGAAAAACATAATTTGACATACCTTGAACATGATATCGTAATTATAATCAATGTAATACCCAGTCTGAGTCCCCACCTGTACTGAAAATATGAATTGGAAGTGCTGATAGCCGTGAACTGATCAAACTGTAACATAATATAAACAATTACTAAATACTATGCTCAGATCAATAAATTTAACTGTTAAGATGCTCGACTCGACTTAATATGATATCCGGATATAACGGAACGCACTAAAGGTTCACAAAAATATTTTTAAGTTCGGAAATTACACTAATTTGCTTAACTGATCTGGTTCGGCTCGGAAAATAATTTAAATTTCAGAATAAAACTCGGACTGAAAATTACGAACTAAAACAGACTCGAACCGCCGGCTAAACCGGCCGGTTCGCTAACTGGATGAACCGGGTCGGTTGAACCGGACCGGGTTGGACCACCGGTTCACACTGGACCGGGTGGTCACGGGCTGGCTGGGCTCGGTCCCGTGCCGGGCCTGCTGGAGCCATGGCACGGCACTGGACACGGGCTAGGCATGACTGGCCTCGGCACTAGGCGCTGGTAGGCGCGGGCGGTGCGGCTGGCACTGGCCCTGGCACTGGCCGGGCGCGAGGGACGCGGGATAGGCGCGTACCCGGGCTGACTGGGCACTGGGCGTGCGGCTGGCACGACCCAGGTGCGGCTGGCGCGAGAAATGACACGGCCAGACATGACTCGTGCGTCTCGGGTGCGACTATGGCTTGTCAGGGCGCTGCCGGGCGACCCTGGGCACGCGGGCGTGCTGTTGGGCACGTCCCGGGCCAACTGATTGCTCGAGCGTGCGGCAGGGCACGTCCCGAGGCCTATGAACTTGCTCGGGCTCGCTGTTGGCACGACCCGAGGTCACCTGCGCATGGCACGGGCGACTAGCCCGGGGTCGCGCATACAGGACACTGGGACAGCACTGCCGGCATGGCCGCTATGTGCGGCAGCATGCCGTGACTGGCCCTTGCCGGCCGTTCGGCCACTTCCCTTGACCAAAATAACATAACATGACATGATTAACACATTTATACATACATGGGTCTGAGGGTCAAGATAAAAACATGAAATTTGATGTGATTGGCCACGGCGTGCGCGATAGGCGCTTCCGACGGCCTTAACGTGTACCCTCGACCAAACATGAACTTTTCTCGGGGAACATGAGTTGATTGACCATATTTTATCATTTAAAGGCTGTTGGAACACAAATGTCCCTAACAAAGTTGATCACAATGAAAGATACCCTAGTAGGGTAAGACACGGCCCGTGGGCGCGTGCTACGTGCACGGTCCACTTCCCTTGGCCATTTCATCAACCAAATGAATACTTATCTCGGGCTATCTTTTAAAACTGAATATAATACATTAAATAAGGACTAATGATGCATGTTTTGCTCGAGAGAAGTTGGCTATCTAAAGAGATGTTATAATATGGCCTAAAATGCACACCCGAGAGCATTTCCGAAGATTACATGAACTTAGACCCATAATTTGAACTTGGTATGATACAAGTAACATCATAACAGGGTTAGAATCATATTACACTTTGGTTGCCCGAAGGAAATTAGCAAGAAATTGGTGTTGGTTCGATCCTTTTCTTCTCTTTTGCGCGCGTACGATAAAGTTGGATTAATAAATCTTAATCTTGCTTATAGTTTGCTTAAGGCTTGCTTAGGAAATAGCTTAGCTTATATGCTAAAATATGTCCCAACGTTGGCATTTATAAACGTGAAATTGGATGAAAATGTGAAGTAATATGCTCGGCCAATGAGCTCGTGCCATTTGCCGCTTTCTTAGAGCACGAGGTGTACTTTCATGGGCTTAGTCATCACTTACTTGGCACCACAAGGCCACTTGGCTAGGAAAGGATATTGTTCACGTGAATTTGCCCAAACATTTGTCCACTTGAGTTTATCAATTAGTTAAGCACGCTTAGGGCTCGATTATGCGTGATTACTCTAGATTAAGGCGATTAGAAGAAAATTAAGCACCCTAGCCGTGCCATTAGCAATGTTTAAGGACATATGATAGTAGAATGATTACTTAGGCTTAAAATGAACATAATTGAGGTACTTAAGGAACCATTAAGTACGATTATGCGTATGATCACGCACGATTAGCGCGAGATTAGCATATTTTCCGCTCGATTAAGTACGATTTGATTCGATAATATTTTTATCGAGCGATTGAACATAAATTCACTTATACTTTGGATTCCGAGAATAATATGAACATTACGAAGCTAAGAACGTAATTTACATTAGGTAAAAATGGGCTATTACAAGAAAATCCTGACTGAGGCCCATAGAGTGCCATACCTAGCCCACCCTTGGAGTATCAAGATGTACCACGACTTGAAAAGGTCGTTCTGGTAGCGAGAGATGAAGAGAGATGTAGCAGACTTTGTGAAGAAGTGTTTGGTCTGTCAGCAAGTTAAGGCCGAGCACAAGAGTCCAATAGGTCTACTACAGCCACTTGAGATTCCCAGTTGGAAGTGGGAAGAGTTTACCATGGACTTCGTTACAGGACTACCTAAGTCGTCCGAGCATCACGACGCAATCAGGGTAGTAGTAGACAGGCTGGCGAAAGTCGCACATTTTATGCTTGTGACGATGACCATGTCGATGGACCAGTTAGCCGAGATATATACCCGTGGGATCATTCAACTCCACGGAGTGCCCGTTACGATCATATCTGATTGAGATCCAAGATTCACCAGCAGATTCTGGGAGAGTTTGCATGAGGAAATGGGCACCCAGTTGAAGTTCAGTTCGGCTTACCATCAAGAGACAGATGGCCAGTCCGAGAAGACGATCCAGACGCTCGAGGATATGCTCCGAGCCTTGATTTTGGACAGAGGTGCAAAGTGGTAGAAGTGGTTTTCACTAGTCGAGTTCGCCTACAACAACAGTTATCAGGCGTCGATTCAGATGGCTCCCTACGAAGTGCTTTACGGCCGCAAGTGTCATTCGCCCCTGTATTAGGATGACATCAGAGAGCGACGAGTACTCAGTCCGAAGTTGATCCAGGAGACAGTTGAGCAGGCAGCCTGGATCAGAGAGAGGCTCAAGACAGCCCCAGAGTCAGAAAAAAGTCCTCAACCGACAAGCATAGACGAGAGATGCATTTTGAGCCCGGAGATCATGTCTTCTTGAATGTTCGACCGATGAGAGGTGTCGTTCGTTGCAGGAAGAGAGGGAAGTTGCATCCTTGCTATATAGGCCCGTTTGAGGTTCTCGAGCGAGTGGGCGAGGTAGCCTATCGAGTAGCCCTGCCTCCTGAGTTCGCTAGCGTGCATAACGTGTTTCACGTTTTGATGTTACGCCCGTACGTGTGCGATCCTGAGCATGTGCTTCAGCACAATGAGATTCAGCTTCAGCCAGATTTGACTTACGAGGAGCAGCCGATAGCAGTCTTGGACCGAAAGGTTCTTCGGCTCAGGAAACGAGATGTTCCCCTCGTTTGTATCAGATGGAATCGCCACGGAGATTCAGATGCCACCTGGGAGCGCGAAGCAGACATTAGAGCTAGTTTTCCGGATTTTGTATTCTGATATATACCTAGTTGTATGTATTTTTCCAGTTTTAGTATTTTCGAGGGCGGAAATATTTTTAAGGGAGATAGATTGTAATAGCTCAGTTCTATTATTAAAAAAGTGGCAGTTTTAGGTCCATTTTTGAACTATTTCCTTTTATTAATATTGCTCGTTTCGAGTTCCGACCTTGTTATTCAGCTATTCAATTTCAGTTATTAATTCCGGTCCATTTAGGACTGGACATTATTCAGTCGGAATTAATCATTTCAAGTTGACGAATAATAAAAAATGAGTAAGTTTCGATAAATCGTCCAAGTCAAGCCGTGTCCGGAACCGAGTATGTTCAGTCACGAGTATGGCGCCTAGTTTGCGCCTAGCCAAGTCTCGATCCCTAATAGTCCCGAGTCTTGATCAAGCCCTAGTCTCTTGTAGCCTTACTTAGAATTTTTCTAAGTATGAGTCGATCATTATTGAGCCCTAGATCTAATTCCCTCGGCCAAAAGACCCGCACCTAGCTCGTGTGTGGTGCCGAGTTGCTCGCGCCAAGAGTCTGCGCGCTCGTTGCTATTTCTGAGCATGGATGCGAGATACTTAGGATAATTTCTATGTATTAACTCATAAGTTAAGCCTTAGTTGAGATGGATTCACAGCCCAAGGATCATTCGCTCCCAAGTGTCGCGCCTCGCCCGAGTGCGGGTGTCTAACGCCGTGCGAGAAGGCCCAAGTCACGGCACTGTGTTATGAATATTTTTCTAAGTATGAAAAACCATAGGTTCAGCCTTAAGAGCAAGTGTACTCGGCCCAAAGGGAATGCCGAGCCCAAGCATTTGTCGCGCCCCGTCCGCATGCGCGCAGGCCGCGTGCGCAGTCCAACACGCGAGTACATGTCCTAGCCAAGGTTGAAGTTTTGGCCCTAGTATTTTCTAGCCCAACATCATGCGCATATGCAGAGGTTTTGAGGGAACTAATTCAGCTTAAGTTTGCCTTAACAATTTTTAAGGAGAGTCAAATTACCATTAGCATTATTTTAATTCAAGTGGAGTATGGGCATAGGAATTTAATAATGCAATGTGTAAGGATCTTGTTCTCCACTTCATGAGTGACCGACCAAACCTGCTCCCTCCACCATATGGACACCTTGGTCAGACCAAAATGCTGCTTATTCCACCCAAGTCAAGTCCCAAGACCACCCAAGGCTTGCCCATGCGCATAGAATTTTGGCCGCCACTTTGTTCCCCATTTGAAGGCCTTGGTTCATCCGCCTATATGCTCCATATAAGGCACTCTCCTCAGTTATGTTATGACTCTTGGACACTTAGCATTCTCCAGCAAATTGAGAGGCAATAGAGCAAAACCGAGAGGTAGCTTTCTTGGTCTTTTCCGCGCTCGCCTAGCTGAGCAAAGGAGAAACCCGAGCCTTACATTAATCCAGCCAAGTTCACTCGTAGTTTGTCATTACCATATAGTTTGTTGGATTTTTATAAGCCTCAAGAAGTCCTCTAACCTCAGCTATATAACCCCGAGTCGAGCCAAGGACTTTAAGCCGCAGGTAGCGCACGAGCAAGGTCACCTTAGCACCTTTCTGAGTTTGGTGAAGGTAAGCTCATACCTATCATTTTCTCAGCTTTAGCATCATAAATTAAGAATTATCATGTAGAAAAATGATGCCATGCACGTACTAAAAATGGAGTTACGAATTTTTGAAGATTAGGGCCTTAAATTTGGATTTTTATGTACATGCATGAGTAGGCCGATTTTAGTAGCTCATTATTCCTAAAAAATCTTGAATATGACATTGGTAAAAGATAGGCATGCTTTGAGTTCATTTGTTCGGCCAAGTTGATAGTGAAATCGAGCATATTTTCACCCCCGAGCCTTAGTAATATGCATGCGAGTTATAGCTAATGTATTAGCCTCTAAAGCCATGATTTTTGATGTTAAGTATTTGGCCTTAAGTGATTTTATAAGTTGAGCATGTTTATTCGGTGACTTAGTGTGGCCACGAGCCTTATCGGCCCTATAAGACCATCTCGTAATCCAACCGAGGTCTCCTAGCATTTCTTGGCATTTTTATATGTCTTATGTCATATTATGTTGGATTAGTTCGGTTGTCACCGAAAAAGTAGCCGAAAGTCCGGCCACGGTCACTGGCCGCACACATAGCGCGCGCAGTGCCGGGCCGTGTCACAGAGGTTAGGCTATGCCTCTGTCCGTGCCCGCTCCCAACAGGCGCGAGGTACCGCAGCCCCCAGCGCACGCGATCGCGCCCAGCAGCGCCCAGCCCATGTCCGCGTGCGAGGTCTTGGCACCAGTCGTGCCCGACAGCGCTGTTCCAGTGCCAATGCGTGTGTCTCGAGCCCAGTAGCTCGTGTCGTGCCCAGAGTGAACCCGAGTCCTATTCCCTATGTTCAGTTGGCCCCGGGACGTGCCCAACAGCACGCCCGCGTACCCAGTCAGCCTAAGGGTCGCCCGGCAGCGCCCTAGCAGCCCCAGCCGCGCCAGAGCCGCGTGAGTAGTGTTTGGTCGCGTCAGTTTTCGTGCCAGCCGCACTCAGGTCGTGACCAGTCGCACGCCCCAGTGCCCAGTCGACCTCGGTTGCAACACCCCGCTAACTAGGGCCAATTTTTCGCAAATTTTAACTCTTTCGAAAACGCTTATAAATTTTTCGAAATCATTTGCAAACTATCTCGGGATGCTGCTAAGGACTTTTCTGCTTAAAAACCCGTTTCTAAAGTAAACAGCAATATTAATAATGATATCACAAGCTGGTATATATAAGTAAACTGAAACTCCCGGAACTCTCTGGCCGGTAACTCCCGGAACACTCTGGCCGGTAACCGTGTGCACACTCTGATGGTATAACTAGGGCAAACTGGGCCACCACCAGAACTGAGGGAAGGCAAACTTGGCCTTAACCCAAAGTGGATAAAACTCATATACATACCTGAACGTGATATCGACTATTAAACTCAATGTATAACCCAGACTGGGTCCCCACCTGATCGGTTTTGAAAATGAGTAAGTGCGGCTGTGCTGGTAGCTGACTCCTCAAGCTACATAAAAATATAAGCAAACAAATATACTAAGTACTATGCTCGTCATATGCTCAAAAATATGCTAGGATGCTCTACTCTATCAGATTACTCATCCGGATATAAAGGAACGCTCTAAGGGTTCACAGAAATAATTCTAAGTCCGGAAATAATACTGATATGCTTAACTGATCTGGTTTGGCTCGGAAAAATACTTAAATTTCGGAATAAGACTCGGACCGAAAATCACGAACCAAAACGGACTCGAACCGCCGGCTAAACCGGCCGGTTCGCTAACTGGCTGAACCGGGTCGGGCTGGACCGGACCCGGTTGGACCACCGGGTCACACTGGACCGGTTGGTCACGGGCTGCTCGGACTGGCCGGGCTCGATCCCGTGCCGGGCCTGCTGGGGCCATGGCACGGCGCTGGGCACTAGCTGGGTGCGACCGGGCACGGTACTAGGCGCTGCTGGGCGCGGGCTGTGCGGCTGGCACGGGCCCTGGCACGACTGGTGCCACTAGGTGCGGCTGGGCACGACCGAGAGTCACTGGGTGTGCTGGCGTGCTGCTGGGCACGGTCGAGCACGAGGGACGCGGGAACTGGCGCGTACCCGGGTTGACTGGGCACTGGGCGTGCGGCTGGCACGACCCGAGTGCGACTGGCGCGAGAACGGACGTGGCCAGACACTACTCGCGCGGCTCGGGCGCGGCTAGGGCTGTCAGGGTGCTACCGGGCGACCCTGGGCACGCGGGCATGCTGCTGGGCACGTCCCGGGCCAACTGACTACTCGGGCGTGCTGCTGGGCACGTCCCGAGGCCTCTGGACCTGACTCGGGGTCACTACAGCACGGCACTGGACACTCGGGTGCGCTGCTGGCACGACCCGAGGTCGACTCCGCGTGGTACGAGCGACTGGCTCGGGATCACGCGTGCATGACACTGGGACAGCGCTGCCGGGCGCTGTCGGAGGTGCTCTGGCGCGACTGGCGCTGAGACCTCGCGGGCTGGCACGGACAGGCGCGGCTGGGCGCTGTCACGTGCACTGGGGACTGCGGTGCCTCGCGAGCGCTAGGCGCGGGCACGGACAGGGGCACTGCCTGGCCCCTGCGACGCGGCACGGGCACGGCACGCGCGACTGGCGCGGCTGGTGACCCTAGCCGGTCCTTTGCCAAACTTCCGACAACTTTGCCGGGGACTACTGAACCAAATCAACCTAATATGACATAAAATGCTCAAAAATGCCAAAAGTCACTGAGGGACCTCGGTTGGATTTGGTGGTGGGCTTATAGGGCCGATTAGGCACGAGGCCACCCTAGGGCACAAAAATGAACATGCTCAACATGAAAATTGACCTAGGGCCGAATGATATACATCAAAAATCATGGCTAATGAGGCTAGAACATTGGTCAATACATGCATGCACATATACTTAGGTTCGGGGGTGAAAATGGCTCGATTTCACTTAACAAATTGACCGAACAAATGAACTCAAAGCATGAAACTGTTTTAACCATGTCATACTCATGATTTTTGAGGATTTTTAAGATACTAATCTCGGCCATATCATGCATGTACCATAACTTACGAAATTAGGGCTTAAATCTTCAAAAATCCAAATCTCCATATTCTTCTCGTGCATGGCATCATTTTTGTACATGATAAATCTTATTTTATCATGAATAAGCTAGGAAAAATGAAAGTCACGAGCTAACCTTGCTCGAGCTCGCGAATGGTGCTAATGGCCTTTGCTCGGGCTCGCAAATGGCCTAGGAGACTAGCCTCGACTTAGGGGCTTGAATGGCTGAGGAGGATAGCTTCAAGAGACTTAGAAAAATCCAAACTAAGCTTGGATAATGATAAGCCTCGAGATAACTAGGCTGGAACAAGCTGGACACGAGCACTCCTCTTCCCCGGGGCACACGCGCGCGCGGCTAGGCTTGCCTTGGCTTGCTCTCGGTTTTTCTCTTGTTTTCCCTCAATGTGCTAAGTGTTATGCTCGAAAATTATGAGTATCCAAGAGCTCTAACACTCAGCTGAAGGTGGCCTTATAAGGGAAATGCATGGGCGGAGAAAACAATGCTCAAAGTGGAGACACACACACATCACATGTGCATGGGGACATGGTTTGGGGCTGTTTGCACGAACTTGGAGGGTTTGCAGGGGCATCTTGACTGACCAAGGCATTAAAATATGATGGAGAGCAGGTCTGGTCGGTCCCAAGGTGGAGGAGGAGGTAGTGGGGGACAATGCCTTACACACTTGAATAAAATATTCCACAAGCACATGCTCCACTTTGGCTTAATCATAGGCTGACTTCCTTAACACTTTCTTAGGGACATCTTAGCCCTAAATGACCCTCATTAAGTCCTTAATACACGCAGCATTGGGTCATGGAAGGAAGTGGGCCGGAATTTCAAGAATTGGGCTCCAAATGATGGGCTGTCGCTGCTGGCGCTGGGCTGGGCGCGCTGGGCGCGAGCTGGGCTGCACACGGCCCTGGGCTGGGCGCTGGGCTGCGCGAACGGGCCTGTGTACGCGGACTGGGCGCGGGACAAACCTTGGACCGAGAAAAATGACTTTCTAAGGCATAAATGACATGGCCCATGATCCTATCTTGATGCATAATACTTAGAAAAATTCCAAAGGTGTTTGGCCATGACTTGGGCCACCATACTTGACTCGCGCGAGGCTAGGGTGCGGGTACTAGGGCGCGACTCATGGCCCGACTTGGAATGCACTTGAACCGAGGCTAACCCTTGGCTAGGGCTGAAAAATGGCCACACTTAGGTGCCACCAAACCTAGGAAAATCCCCTCAATACTTGGTCATGACTTGGTGCGAACTCGGCACGACTTTGACCCGAACTCGCGAACCCTAGGCGCGAGTGATCTCGAGGCCACGCACGAACTAGGTGCGGTATACTAGACCAAGGGAATAACATCCAAGGCTTGACAAACATGATATCATACTTAGAAAATATTCTAAGTAAGGCTATGAGCATGGCTAGGGCTCGAACAAGACTCGAGACAACTAGGGCTCGAGAATTGGCTAGGCGCGAACTAGGCGCGATACTCGTGACCGAACGACTCAGTTTTGGACACGGCTTAACTTGGACGATTTATCGAACATACTCGGTTTCAATTATTCGTCAACTGAAATAATTAATTCCGACTGAATAAAATCCATTGATAAAATAAATGGACCAGAATTAATAACTGGGATTGAATAACTGATAACTGGGCTCGAAACTCAAGACGAGCAGTATTAATAAAAAGAAATAGTTCAACTGGGAACTAAAAACTGTCATTTTATTAATACAGAACTGGGCTATTACATTGGCTGTTCTCAGCAGCACCCGAGTGGCCCAGTTGTGCGAAGGCCGTGCCAGCCGAACCTGGCCGCGCCTGTCCACGCCAGCAGCGCCTAGTACCGAGGCCCGGTCGCACCCAGCTCGTGCCTAGCGCCGCGCCAAGGCACCAGCAGGCCCTGTGCAGGACCGAGCCCGACCTGTCCACGTCTTCTGTGACCACCCGGTCTAGAGTGAACTGGTGGTCCAACCCGGTCCAGTTCAGCCCAACCCGGTTCAGCCAGTCAGCGAACCGGCCGGTTCAGCCAGTCAGCGAACCGGCCGGTTTAGCCAGTCAGCGATCCGGCCGGTTCAGCCAGTCAGCGATCCTGCCGGTTCAGCCGGCCGTTCGAGTCAGTTTTGGTTCGAGTATTTCGGTCCGAGTTTTATTCCGAAACCTAAGTATTTTTTCAAGCCAAACCAGATCAGTTAAGCATATCAGTCTAAATTCTGGACTCAGTATTATTTAGCGCACCCTTAGAGCGTTCCCTTATTACCGGATAAGTTATCTGATAGAGTAGAGCATCTTAGCATATTATTGAGCATATGACGACCATAGTACTTATTATATTTGTTTGCTTCTAATTTTATGTAGCTTGAGGAGTCAGCTACCAGCACAGCAACACTTACGTATTTTCAAAGCAGATCAGGTTGGGACCCAGTCTGGTATTACATTGAGTACAATAGTCGAGATCATGTTCAGGTATGTATATGAGTTATCCACTTGGGGTCGAGGCCGACTTTGCCCTCCCCCTATGTTCTGTGGTGGCCCAGTTCACCTTAAATATACCATCAGAGTGTGCACACGGTTATCGGCCAGAGAGTCTGGGATTTACCGATTAGAGTGTTCCGGGAGTTACCGGCCATAGTGTTCCGAGAGATTACACTTTACTTATATATATTTGTACTATGATATCATTATTATTATTGTTGTTTGCTTTACCTTGGTTTTTTATGGAGTACAAGAGGACCAGTACTCAGTCCCATTATGTTTTTCAGATAACAGGGTCGGCGGGCAGGCGTGAGGGCAGCTGTGGTGGTTGTGGTCGTGGATTTTGGCACAACTAGCCGTTCCATGGACATTTGTTTACTTATGCTTGTATGATTATTATGCCACGCATTTTAAGACTTCCGCTACGTTTATTTAGAGTGTCAAACCTGCATGACGGTATTATCAGACATTAAATTTTTACTCGGTTCGCCAGTACGAACGGGTCCAATTTTATACGCATGTTCGATAAATGATTTAAATTTGTTTTTCTTAAAATTCTAAACCAGTCGTTAAACCCAGTTTAAAAGAAAACTGATTTTAAAGCAGATAAGTTTTTAGCAGCATCCCGAGATAGTTTGCAAATGATTTCGAAAAATTAATAAGCGTTTTCGAAAAAGAATTTGCAAAACTTGGCCCTAAGTAGCGGGGTGTTGTACCTTCATTGCCTTTAAAACTCTTTCCCTAAAACTTGAAAATGAAAAAGGATTTCCTATAACCAGAATTAGAAGTGATCATGGCCGTGAATTTGAGAATAGTGAATTTTCAGTCATTTGTAATTCTCACGGTATTTTTCATGAGTTTTTTGCTCCTAAGACACCCCAACAAAATGGGGTTGTCGAAAGAAAAAATCGTACTCTTCAAGAAATGGCGAGGGTGATGTTAAACTCCAAGAAGATCTCTCATAGATGGTGGGCAGAGGCCATCAACACAACATGCTACCTGGTGAACAGAGTGTACCTTCGTCGAGGTATGGGATTGACATCTTACGAGCTTTGGAAAGGTAAGAGCCCCAACCTTAGTCATCTTCATATATTTGGGTGTAAGTGCTTTATCTATAATGATCATGAAAAACTTGGGAAATTTGATGCTAAATGTGACTTAGGTTTCTTTCTCGGATATTCTAATAACAGTCGAGCATACCATGTTTACAACACAAGTACCTCCACAGTTATAGAATCCATGAATGTGACTTTTGATGAGGAAACTCCCAATTTTGATTCTTATGTGTCTATTGACCTGCTTGAAAGTGCTGTCAGTATACAGGACACCCAAGTTGAGACCTCGAAACTTGTTAAAGAAGGTGAGAATGACAAAGGTTCATTAGCAGACTCACCAGGAATTCAGACGGAATACAATGTTCCCACCACTAGAAATCAAGCTAAACAAAAAAGGGATCCACCATTGAGGATTCAAAAAGCTCATCCATCTAAACTGGTTATTGGAGATTTGAATGAGTGGGTAACCAGGAACTCAAAAACCTCAACTAAGGAACTCATAGGGATTTCTCACTTTGCGTGCTACACTTCCTTGATAGAACCCAAGAATGCAAAGGAGGCACTAAAGGATGAGTGATGGATATCTGCCATGCAGGAAGAATTGGAGCAATTCACTCGAAATGATGTCTGGGAACTTGTCCCTGAACATTCATCAAGAAATTTCATCGAAACCAAATGGATCTTAAAAAAAAAACCGATGAGTCGGTAATGTGACTCGCAATAAGGCCAGATTGGTTGTACAAGGGTAAACTCAGACTCAAGGAATGGACTTTGATGAAACCTTTGCTCCGGTTGCAAGGCTTGAATCAGTACGTATATTTTTGTCAATTGTTTGTCTAATGAAGTTCATTGTCATCTAGATGGACGTGAAGTCAGCATTTCTGAATGGAATATTGCACGAGGAAGCTTATGTAAAGCAGCCTGAAGGGTTCAAAGACCCTAGTAACCCTTATCATGTCTACAGACTCAAGAAGGCACTATATGGTCTGAAACAAGCACCTCGTGCTTGGTATGAACGACTTACGATGTACCTTCTGGAGAATGGATTCAAGCGGGGGGGAGTCGATCAAACATTCTTTGCACTGAAAACCAATACTGACTTGCTGGTGGTTCAAATCTATGTAGATGACATCATCTTCGGGTCAACCTCAAAGAAATTAGTTAATCACTTTGTTGAGCTTATGTCTTCAGAATTTGAGATGAGTCTGGTAGGTGAACTTTCATATTTTCTGGGTCTTCAAGTGAAGCAGTGTAAAGATGGTATCTTTTTGTATCAAAGTAAGTATGCTAGAAACCTTGTTAAAAAATTTGGTCTTGAAAATGCTAAAATTCCTCAAACTCCTATGGGCGCTCATGTAAAAGTGTCTAAGGATGATGAAGGTACATCGGTAGATCAAACACTTTACAGAAGTATGATTGGTAGTCTCTTGTATCTTACTACCAGCCTACCTGACATTTGTTTTAGTGTTGGACTTTGTGCCAGATACCAGTCTGCTCCCAAAGAATCCCATATGAAGGCAGTCAAGCACATCATCAAATATGTAGGAGGTACATCTGACTATGGGTTATTTTACTCTGCTTATACTAACCTACATCTTGCAGGTTACTGCGATACAGACTGGGCAGGAAAATCTTGATGATAGGAAAAGTACTTCCGGTGGTTGTTTCTATATAGGATCGAACCTAGTCTCTTGGTTTTGCAAGAAACAAAACTGTATCTCCTTATTTACCGCTGAAGCTGAATAAAATGCCACAGGGAGTTGTTGTTCTCAATTGGTCTGGATTAACCAAATCCTCTCCGAGTAAGGTATGACGGTACATTCAGCTCAGCTTTTCTGTGACAACACAAGTGCAATAAATATCTCGAAAAATCCCGTCCAACATTATCGTACCAAACATATTGACATATGCTATCACTTTATTCGTAATCTGGCAGAAGATGGAACTATTGTATTGGATCATGTACCTACAGATGATCAGCTTGCTGATATTTTCACAAAAGCACTTGATTCAAGACGCTTTCTGTCACTAAGGAAATCCTTAGGAATGTGTGCTATATAATATCTATGCATGTTGTGTCTTTTGCATTTGAATATTCATATATATATATATATATATATATATATATATATATATATTTATAGTGTCGCATATTAAAATTATCTTGCATTTAGGCATAATAGTATGTAGGTTCATCCTAAGAGGCTTCCTTGAATAATTTGTCGTTGAACAAATAAATTGGTGTTCTATGGATTCTAACTGGTTAGTTTGGTGGAGCTCGTCATAATGATCATTTAAAAACTACTTGTAAGAGCTGCTCTCGTGAAAGTAAGCATCGGACAACTATCACATGAGGTGTTTCCATGATCACCTGTGAAACGAGTTACGTGCTTAGAAATAATCGAGGAGTGATAGCTAGGTAGTCATCCTTGATGGATTCAAGTCTATTGGTGTTATAAGGTTGGCCATCTTTCAAATCTTCTCAGCATTTTGTTAAAAGATACTTTTTGCGGGATGATTCACTTCAAGTAATGGGCTTGACATTGGCGTATAGTTAATGTTAGTAAGTGAAATGGTGTGGAAGTTCATAGAACAAAGTAAGTTCATCATTAGTATTGGGGCTGAATTGCAAATGAAAATTTTGTTCTTTGCTAAGAGTTAATGATGAACGAACTTATATTAATTTCGTGTTTTATAAAAGTTGAAGATATAAGGGCTGAGTTGGTTTCTTGAAAATACATATCATCTTCTTAATGTCGAGCTCTTTAAAAAATTGATTAGGGAAGATCTTTAGAATAATCGATGAAAATATTTCTCGACATTGCATGGTTGGGAGTATCTTGGTTATTGCGTGATCTTTTATTTATTTAGGCATGTACATAAATATTTCCTTGTCACTGATTTGGTTTCAAAATTGTGCTATTATTTTTGGTACTGAAATCCGACCATATTTTAGTCTGAAACTTCATTACGCTTATATATGGTAAGCCGTGTCAAAATTTTGGTTAATTTATATTTGGAGGGAACAATTTTTGGCATTTAATTGGTGCACAAGTTTGAAATTCAAAATCAAAAGGCTGAACTGTCTAACCTATCTCTTCTTGCCGCGTTAACTGAGATTTAGTTTCCCTATATCCATCATATCATCTTCTTTCGTCTCTCTCATATCAATCATAATCTGATTTTTGCATCTCTCCAAAAATTTCTAATATTCCTTATCTGTGTCAAACCCTTCTTCTATTTGAAACTATGCCGAAAGCCAAACCAAGAAACGTGAATCCGAAGAAGGATGCTCCTAAACCTTCTCGGCGGTCAACTCGTCAAAGCCAGAGCACTGAAACTCCATCAAACCCAACTTCTTCCAACATGGCAACCGAAAAAGCTCAACCATCTCATAACGTCGAAACTAGGGTTTCCCCAAGTCCTAAAAAGTCCTCCATGGCAAAGGTAGATACTCTCGACGTTGCAGGTAGTAGTGAAAAAGGTGGACAAGGCTCACCCTCCGTCGTTAAGTCCCCTAAAAATAGAAAGAATGTCCCAGCGGTTACTGCTAGAAAACCGAAAAAGGCGAAGAAGACCATCACCGTGCCTGAACCTACTACTACTGTGGATTCTGCTTCCAAGTCTAGTGGAGAGTCATTACCTGATGCTGTTGATGATGGTGACTCTACGGAAAAGAAAATCAATAAGTTCACCGCTGAACCAGAGAAATCCGTTAACACTATAGCTGCTGACAAGGAACCTTCTCCTCTTGTGGATGAGAAAGCTGTTGACGATACCGAAGATAATGGTCCTGATAGTCCTCTTGCTATTGTTAATGCCTTTTTCCGTCAATTTTATTTCCCTCTATCTGAGACTCGCTTTTCCGATATATTCTTATAAATAAAATTTCGCCCTGAATGGACGATTGTCGGAGAGCATTTTGAACAACTTAGTTTGCTCGAACTCTTCAAAAAGGTTGGGCCTGAAAGTTCTGTTACTAATGTTGGAAAGTACTGTCCGCAACTTGTTGGTGAATTTTATTCAAATCTGTTTGTCTCTATTTCTGACCCTACCTCCTCGAAGTTTCAAAGGGTGTTCGTAAGAAACTGCATTGTTGTGTTCTCGCCGTCTGTTATAAATTATGTTCTTGGACTGGCTGAAGGTTCATCTCTATATGACTGATGACCTTGATGAGGTTGCTAATACACTGACTGGTGGGAAGTTAAGCAAGTGGCTTGCTCCTTTGCTATTTGTGAAAAGCCTCACTCCTCCTGCGAATGCTTTACAGAAGATAGGTGCATCAAATTAGACATCCACTTCACACAAGCAATTTGTTACTCCTACCCAGGCACGTGTCATCTATCGTGCTCTAAGCAGTGTCCCCTTCGACCTTAGTTCTGTTATCTTCGACACAGTAGTATCCTTTGCTGAAATCTCCAAACCTCACAAGCTGTTGTTCCCTTCTACTATTTGTGCCATTCTTTTCAAACTCAGTGTGAAAATGGACCCACGTGTGGGTGATAACTTCTCTCCTGCCTCAAAGCCTCTTGCCTTTGCTGGTGTCAAATTCGTCCTCCTCGCCCTTCCCTAGTTAAGGCCTCAGATGTGCCTTCATAGCTGCGTGGCTTTTTGAACTAGCAGGTGGTGGTTCTCTCTGGGCTGGAAAAGAAACTTGATGATCTAAGGAGGTATTACAAGGAGGTTCTGGGAGCGATGAAATTGCAGGCCCCTTTGGTGACTAAATCAAAAAACGGGGAGAACAAGAAGAAGTCGGTTGCTGAAGGAAAGGGGAAGAAAAAGAAGGTGTATGGTAGTAATAAAGGGGAGAAGTCCATGGTTGTTGCCATGGCTATGGGAAAAGAAAAAGTTGTTGCTGCCAAGGAAAAGGAGAAGGCGCTGTAGTCCGAAGAAGGTTCGGATGCTGCTGAGGAAGATGAAGTGGACTCAGATGCTGAGGATGAGAAAAAAGAAGCTGCTTCAGAGGAAGACATTGAAGCTGGATCAGAAGAAGGTGGTTCAGATGATGAGGAAACTAAGGATGAAGATGGATCCACTTAGACTCGTGGATGTTCATTTGGACTGTGCTGTGTTTTGCTAAACGTAAAAATTATTTGCTATGTTTTGTGATGTCATGAATTATTTTTTATTTTCTATTTTTGATGATTGTTTAGGAATGGTTATTATGAACTGCTTTCTAATGATTTTAATTGTTCAGGGTCTTATGTTGTTCAAATGAACAACCACTCTTTTGCATATTCTTTTAGAATAGATTTTGTATGTATGCAGGGTTTTTGCTTATACAGGTTCTTGAGAAAGGTTTTCGATTTATCTGCCAAAGGGGGAGATTGTAAGTTCGGAGGGTTGGCAGTAAATCGACGAACCTTCATCTTCTCTCAGGTTCAGACATCACAAAGATATTTAAGGAAAGTTTATTTTAAATTACTTGGGTTAGTTTTTATTACTTCGTTTATTGGTTAATACTTATATACATGTTTTATTATGGTAGGTCTAATGAAAGGGAATGAGGAATCACATTCCATCACGATTACCTTCCATGCGCGCTCACTTACCATATGTGCGAGATCGGATCACGCGACCTGGACCTTCCAAAAGAGGACCTGACTTAGCAGGGAAGTTTGTTGAAGAACTCTTACCATATGGGGTTAAAGATAAAAGGGCGACGATGATGAGCATTGAGTTTTTCACTTTCATTATTCTTTAGTGAGATAATCTGAGATTGAGAGTGTGTTCTGTATTCGAGTGATTAATCTATTTTATATTGAGAGAGGTAATAAAAAGCGAGTAGGGATTTTACGTGTGAAAATACAGAGTGGACGGAGGTTCATTCTGTTTTAGTTTGAGGGACTCAAACAAGAAAAACCACAAGGGATTTGTGTCGGATAAGTAATAGTGCAGATCAATGTTCAAGTAGAGTGTAGAGGGAGTCTATACTGTAAACCCTTGAAGAATGTTTGTGATGTTTGCATTAATGAAAGAGATCCCAAGGGAGAGTAGGACGCTCTCCTGAAGGTTAAAGTTACGGCTTCTGCAATCTGTTTGAATCTACTTTAAATTATGTTTAGGTTGATTGTGTGCAACTTTGAGTACATGGGATACAAGTATCAAACTTCAGCTTGACTATGAGAACTAGAGAGAGAGGGGGCGGCCAATGTGTACACTTTAGGTCTATTTTGCTCTTCTCTTCTCAATCCCATGAACTTAATGATGTATTTATAGAGCTACAGTAGGGATCCTATATATATGATGATTAGGGCTACTTAAGTATTGGGCCTAACTGTTAGCCCAGCCCACTCTTGCCAATACTTAAATAATGTCTCTGTCCACTAACAAAATATTATTGAACTCTTTTATCATCCTCAGAACTATATACTAGACTCCAATAATAATTACTCGAATTACCACCCAATTTTTAAGATATAATGTCTATTAAGTAATTCGATTACTGACAATCAAGAAATAATTAATATCTTGTACACTGAAGCTAGCGTCGTTCATCACTTTCACATTATGTCGGCACTTAATCCACCTGTAGGGTTTATCATAATAATCCTTCATGAACTCACTTCGGGGACATCATCAAACTGATGCACATGGTGACCGTAAATATTATAACAGCACATCGTACATGCAGTATTATTACCCAAAACGTCAGGAATGTTGACTCAACTGAATGAATCTCACCTTTAGTGAATCAAAGCAATAAATACTACATGCACATGCCTATTTATACCTGGCGAGTTAAGAGAATGCAGTAATTAACCGAGAATAAGTTTGTTTATGACGATCAGTATAAAACAAACTACTACACTCTGGGATCATGTTCAGTACATAAATTTACTAATGCAACTAATCAGTCAAGCCCAACTGTATAGTTGACAAATAAAATGATAAAATGATCTTGTGTTCACCCGCTAATGAACCATTTTATCTAAGTGCAAAATAACAGATCATAGAACTTGTTTAATCAACCTTGATTCTCATTCAATAAAGATAAAGTGTAATATCATCTAAAGACAAGCTTTCATTATATAACACTAACATAAATGATGTGATATGTCATTTAAGTAAAACCTGACATTCTTATATAGGATAGTTGTCTTGTTTCCCAAGAGAGTCCTTGTTAGGAATGACATCCCACCAGATCACATTTCCTATCTTACAACGTCTCTTTTTAGGCAAGTCTCTTGAGAAAATGATATATTCCTTCTTACTATGATTTTTTCTCCCCAACCATGCAGCCCATAGGTCCCCAGGCTATAACAACGACCTTCTGACCTGCTTGCTGCGACTTAACATAGGTCGAGCCTGACCTCCTCCTAAGGCGAACTTGACCTCAAGTCTTACGACCTCGATACTTCGAGGTCTGGTTTATTGTCAGACACCTGGAGATTGGTGCCTCTAGGTCATTTTCTTCAAGTCGGCCTCTACCCTAAGCTCAAATACAAGCTCCTTGACTGGATTACTTACTTTTGGGCACACTAGAGCTCTCCGATGCCGGTCTAGCTGAGCTCAGTGCTTAAGCTGCACTATCGAGCTATTCAATTGTGAGTGCTACACAGGGGCGGAGCCAGAATTCAATATCTACCCGGGCTAAAATTATTTTTATGAAAAACCACATGCCTCATAAATAAATTTTAAGAATGACCAACTAAAAACTAAATTAGTCCAAAATAAACACTAAATAAAAAATAAATTACTTAATAACGTTAAGTGTGACTAATTAAACACTACATTAGTCCAAAATAAAAAAATAAATTACTTAATAGACATTCAGTATTAATTATATTTAATGTGAAGTATATAAATTGAAAAATAAACAAAATAAGCAAAATTTAGTATATAACTAATAAACAAAAGAACTTTCAAGCATAAATGAAATATATAATTAGAATATTAATTATTGTATACCATTACATATAAAAGGTGAACTAAGTGTAAAATATAAACTAATCGAAAACAAACATAAATTTTATTATATAACCCACTTAATGAAAACTAGACAAATTGTTTACAAAATTTTTTAAAAAATTTCTAACATTTTAACTCAATAACTTTTTTTAACTTAACTTTAAGTCAACCCCACTATCATCAGTATTATCAATATAATTAAATAATATCAATCAATCATTCATACATACCACATCAACCTTAATTCACTATTTATTCACTTACATTATTTTAACTAACGATCACTTCAAATCATCTCTCTCATAATTTTACATCAGATCAATATTAAATTATTTTATTTTAAATATTATTTTAATATACCCACTAACAACTACCCATACCACCTTATTCAAAATTAACCAAACCAAACAAAAAAAATATAAACAAAACCAAAAAATTCTATAAACAAACATACTCTAACAAGTTTTTCATATGCCACCGGGCTAAATATTGTTTTTCTAAAAAAGCAAGAAACTTGTATACTATTCTCCTATTATATGATGGCTGAGGGGCACCCGGGCTACAGCCCAGGCAGACAAGTGAGTGCGTCTGCCCATGGTGCTACATCAACAATGTTGCACGTGTATTTAAATATATTAATATTTGTATAATAAAAAAGTTTAAAGTAATTTATATTTTTCTTTTTTTTTTCAAAACGATCGGAATAACTATATAAATCAAACGAGAACGGTGTTCTAATACAAGGAGGAGACCCCCAATCAAATCCTGAACCTAAAAAATGAGAAGCACATCAACAAGATGACTTAGAAATACGAACCAACCAACTCATCGAAACTAAAACTAGTTAAAAAGCATAGCCACTGCCATAAGGCCTGGCATAGCATTTGTAACCAAAGAAAGAAACCAAACTAACAACCAGAAGCAGAAACTAGTACCCAGAAACAAGAAAACTAATACACAAGACAAGAGGAAGACAAAAACTAGTGAATAGGTATGAATTCCAGCCACTCTGAATGAGCCATCCTTAGCACCAAGTGAACTGGAATCTGGTGTGCTTGAAATATCTATAAGTTGCGCGTTTTCTATAGCCACCAAAGTAAGTAGGTAGTTAATTGGATCCTGTGGCTTGAAGTTTCAGATTTCTCAATAGCACAGACCTGCTGCCACCAATGTTTGAAGCTTTGAACAGGTTGATCAATTCCATCCCATGACACTGGTGCAAGAGTCCATAATCTGCTGGATCGAGGACAGTTAAATAACATGTGTTCAACCGTCTCTCTGTCCACTCCACAGCTTCTGCAAGATGTGTTAAGATCTAGTCCTTTCTTCTGCAGATTGACTAGCACTGGCAGTGCACCATATTAGCATTTCCACAGAAATATTTTGAGCTTCCCAGGGATTTTCAAAGACCAACTTCTGTTGAGTGTTTTCCTCATAGGAATTATATTGGTGCTACACTCAGGCTGATACATAGATTGGACTTTTTGAAGAACCAGCTGTTGGTAAGTTTTAGCAACTGAAAACTTCCCTTTGCTATCCAAACCCCAGTACCATCTGTCATTTGCATTGGGCTTCAATGATTTGATTGCTAAAATGGCTTTGCGGACAGTCTTTGAGAAAACCTGTTTGACTAACCAGAGGTTCCAACCAGAACCACCATCAAGGATAAGATCCTTGACAAAAATTGTCACACCCCGCCTTACTACTAGCTTTTAAAAATCAGAGTAAAATTTTTGTTTTTATTTTCGAAAGAACGTGCGAGCTGGGTTTTCGAAAATACTGACTTATTGCGGGATGTGGCAGATAAAAACTTAAACTGAACTCGGGCTTGCCCGCAGACATAATAAAAACATGCAACCAGACTGTCCGCTCGCGGATTATGGAATTATACATGCATAGTCTGTACTGTCTCGCACTGTCTAGAAAAACTCGCTGGCGGAAGCATCCGAAAATACGAATACATAACATGCGTACATAAACTGAATAATTTTACACATGATCATAAATCTAGGACATAAAAATGCTGGTAAGATATGTCCGACTCTCATGACCACGCTGCGCCACATCTGTGCTCATCCGGCACGCTCGACTCCGTCTCCTGAAAAACACAATGGGGGCGTGAGCAAACCACTATGCTCCGCAAAGACCAGTACTGAACAAAACATCATCTATAATAACGTATCATGAAACATAAATATATAAGAGCTGAAACTGTAAACTGATCTCTGATGTCTGTTCTGATCTGTGGTCAAAAGACCCTCGGCCGTAGCCGCTCGTGTGCACACGCCGATGGGGTAGAAAGGGCCTCGCCCCTCCCAACGGTCATCAGGTGGGTATAAAGGCCTCGGCCACCCAACCCGGAACTAAACTGTCTCAAACATACCTCTGCCATGGTACAGATATTATCTATGATGTGAAATCCAGTACATGACCCCCACCTGAAAAACTTGAAATCTGGTATGCAAGTGCGGAAGCTGGAGTAGCGGTCGGAGGCTCGACTCTCCTTAGGCTACATAAATATTTAAGCAAAATAATGCTAAGTATAATGCTCAGAATATTTAATTATATGCTAAAATGCTCGGACTTATCTACGCGATTAAACTGGACTGGACTGGCTCGGAAAAATACTGAAATTTCCGGAACTGGACTCGGATCAGAAATCACGAGTCAAAACTGACTCGAACCGCCGGTCGAACCGGCCGGTTCGCTGGCTGGCCGGACCGCCGGCTCGACTGGGCCGGGCGGTCGGGCTGGGTTCGGCTAGACCGGGCTCGGTCCCGTGCCGGGCCAGCTGGTGCCCGGGCACGGCGCTGGGCACGGCTGGTGCGACCGGGCTCGGTCCCTGGGGCCGCTGGACATGTCTTGGCGCGGACTGGCGCTGGTGGGCACGGCCAGGGGCTGCTGGCACGGCCCGGGCACGACTGGTGCCCCTCGGGTGCGCGCTGGGCACGGCCGAGGCTTGGCTGAAGCCCTGTCGTGCGGCTGGGCACGGACTGAGGGTTGCTGGGGCGCGCTGGCGTGCACTGGGCACGGTACGGCGCGGACTGGCACTGGTCAGGGGCTACGCGGGCGCTGCCGGGCGCCCTGGAGGGTTCTGGGCACGCGGGCGTGCTGCTGGGCACGTCCCGGGCCGGCTGGGCTAGGGCAGACGCGGGACAGACACGGGCAGAGGCCACACGGGCGCTACTGGCCGTCCCCGAGGTCACTGGGCTCTCGGGCGTGCTGCTGGACACGCCCCGAGGCCGACTGGGCTCAGCTGACCCTGCTCGGGTCAGCCCTGGACTTGGCACGAGGCTCTGGCACGAGACCTCGTGCGCTGGGCTTGGCACGGACGCTGCCGGGCGTCGTGCGCATGGCTGGGCACGCTGGGTGCCATGGCCACGCGTGCTGGGGCTACTGGGGCTTATGCTTGGCACACGGGCACGCACTGGGCGCTGCGGGCGCTGTTGCGTGCACGCGGGCTGTGCCTCGCGCTTACCGGGCGCGGGCACTGGCTAAGGCTACCCTCTGCAGGCACGGACAGGCACTGGGGCCGGGCACTACCGCACTACGTGCGCGGCCAGTGACCAAGGCCGGCCCTTGCCGGACCTCCGGCGACTTTTCCGGTGACATGCAACTCCAAACATCATGATATGGTAAAATAAGCACAAATATCACATAAAACACTAGTGGACCCCGGGTCCACATGCATGACACTCGGGAGGGCCTAAATGGCACGTACGAGCAACTTACGTCCGAACGAACATTCATAACTTACAAAACTACTCAGGGCCGAATGTTATACATCACAAATGATGACTATAGTGGCTAACACTTAGGTCATAACATGCATGCATGAGGATGGGCCTCGGGTGGCCAAAATAGCGTATTTTCATGAATGAATTGACCAAGGCAATGAACTCCATTTATTCTCAAATTTTTACAGCATCAATGGTATGATATTTAAGGGTGATTTAACCAACATTTTCGACTTTGGCATGCATGCAACTAAAATTTTATTTTTAAGGCCATTTAATTCAAAAATTCGTAAATCATATATAATGACATGCATGGCTCGGTTTCTCTTCATGAAAAATCTTAAAATATCATAAAATAATTTTGGGAAGAAGTTGCCTCGGACTAACCTTCACCAAAATGCAAAAACGAAAGCTAGGGCTCAAATGGTGGCTAGGTGCGGCTTTTGGGTGTGAGCTTGACTTGGAGATGGTTATGGCCGAGCTTGGTGTACTCAAATGACTTATAAAAATCCAAGAAACACTTGGATAGTGATAAGCCACGAGAGATTATGCTTGGAGATGGCTGAGGCGTGGTGTGGCACTCCCCCGGGACTACACGCGCGCAAGGAGCTGCGGGTAGGGGCTCTCGGCCTTGGACTCTCTTCTCTCTATTTTTGCTGAACTCTCTAAGTCTTAAAATGTCAAAATGTGCAAGAGCCATCATCAAAACGGATTAGGGGCTTAAATAGGGTGATGGGCGGATATAACTAGGCTAATGGTGTGAAGTTCCCATTTTTTTAAAGTGTGGGGACATAGTGGTCTTGGGGGTTGAGTGTTGCACGGTCTTAGAGACCATTTTCAGAGTATAATATCATAATGGAGAGGTCAGGTCAGGTTTGGAGGTTGCATGGGGGACAAGGACAAAAATACTTGAATAAACTAATGTGTGCACATGCTTCACTTTGGCAAATGATGTGTTGACTTTCCCTTAACAATGCTTAGGGCCAAATTAGCTTAATCTAACCCTTATTAAGTCCTTAATAACCGCATGAGTTGGGTCATGGAGGATTTGGGCCGAAAACATATGAAATGGGCTCAAAATGTTGGACTGTCCCGCTGCCAGCGCTGGGCCTGGGCGCTGGCCCTGGGCGCGGCACTAGGCCTGGGCGCTGGGCTGGCACGGGCTGGCGCGAGGGCGCGTGCTGGGCTGCGCGGGTGAGGGCTGCTCGCGGGAAAAAGGGCTTGGGCCAAGTAAAATGGTTTGAAATGGCTCCCCAACACTTAGAAAAAATTTGCAAAGTGATGTTAAGGCATGGGGACATGCCCTTGGGCTCGGTGGCACGTTCCCGGGTGCGGCTCGAGGCGCGGGTGCGGGACTCGGCACGAGCGGCCCGGGTAAGGACTAGGGCTCGGTTTAAATGCTACCCAAGGACCTTCCAACACTTAGAAAAATATTCTAAGTATTAAAATACCATAACTTGGCTACGCTCGGGGTTTGCCCGGAAATTAACTCGGAACCAAACTAGGGTTCGGAGTCGATAAATTCTCGAATTGACTTGCTATTATTTAATAACCCAAATTAATGGATTAATCTTAACTTATACTTGAGATAGAATTATTCAAAGAATAATTTATCATGTTTGAGCATTTAGCACAAATAACATAACTCGATAATTTCTGAAAATTACGGATTTCACTTATAGTCGAGCAGTGAAACCGTTCTCAATATTATTACTGTTTTGGGGCGTTACAAAAATGAGATGACCCCTGGCTCGAGGACAGTTAAATAACATGTGTCCATAATTTTTCTTCTTACATTATGTATAATTAATACACAAAAGTAATAAATAACTAACAAAGTAAAATTTAATTCAAAATGGCGCCCGCATTTTCACAATAAAATTTTCAAATATGTATATATATATATATATATATATGAATTATAGTTAAAATTATATTAAAAAAACAAGTATTATGGTATTTGATTATATTTATATTTACATAGTGGGTGTCTCTTGTCTACTAATTTTTAAAGTATTTAAATTCATAATATCTAATAATTTGGAATGTTAACTTATCCAGAAATATCTTATTTTCTAACTTTATGAAATATAAAATTATTTTATTATTTTTAATTATGATATCCATTTATATTATTATTTTAAACAACATCAAGTTTTTTTATATAATCTATTTACTTAATAAAATATTTTATAATATTTCTCAATATTTATTTTATGTAATACTTAATTTTCATATTTTATACAAAATAAATTGGAAAACCCGTTAAAATGACTATTGTATGGTGTATAAATGAATTAGATTCTTATTATTTTTATAAAATAATGTACACTGTTATTCAATATTTTTTAAGTTGATTTGATAATAATATTATTTTTATTTATAAAGATAGATAGAATAATTTTTTATTTTATAAATACAATATGAATGTCGAATCTAAGATTGTTAAAATATTATTATTTAAACATAGAATATAAAAAAATAAATTAGAAAAAAATATATAATTTTTTTTTTCAAATAAAAAGAATACATATTAATAATAGTTAATATCTCCATTTATATAATTCTCGAATTTATTGCATGGAAGTGGCAGGCTCGAAATTTTCGGGATCCTATGTGACAAATTTTCATGCTTCGTCATTTGGCTTTGATGGATTTTATTTTCTTCCAATCCAATAATAGTTAGATCTAGAATATCCATAAATATACTGGCTATTTGTAAACCTTTTTAAGCGCATTAATTATTTTTAATATTATTTTCTATTCTAGACATTGTAAGACTTAAATTTTTTTCCTCAGTCTTTCTTTTTTCTTAAACTTTCTTTTATAAATATAAAAAATACAAACTCAAATCATAAATTTAATTAAATATTAATATTTTTATTTATTATCATTTTCATATATGATTTATCAAATTAATCATGTCTTGATTAGCTTTAATTTAAAATCTATATTGTACGTAAGAAATAGATTAATAATTAACTTATCTTTATAATAGTAATTAAATTACATATGAATACTAATTTGAAAAAAAAAATATTTAAATTAATTTAACTACTCTACAAAGTAGTTACATAATTAGTTAAAAAAAACTAATAAAGTATAAGATAATAAGTCATATAAGTTACGAGTATCATTTGAAATGTAAATAATAATATAGCTTTTCAAAAAATTATTAAAAAATTTAAACAAGTTTTCTATATTTTAGTTTTAAATATAAATTTCATAATAACCACCCGTGCAATACATGAGTATTGTACTTGTATGAATCAAATAAGAAAAATTAAGAGTAGTATATGTTAAATTAATAATATAGAAAAAGTAAAAAAGTTTATGATAATTTCAAGTATAATAGTTAAAACTAAATTTGTAGATGTGTTAATACAAACCACAAACTTCATTACAAAGCATATGAGTCTGGCAATTTTGTTCAGTACGATGTGACGTATATTCATAATATGCCAGATTTTTTAATTTTCACCGGTAATACCAACAAACATATCTATATATATAATTGCTAGCTAATCATTAAATAAAACCTCTTAAATAAAACTTAATAAATTATACCTATATGGCACTTTTCTAATATAATAACTGTTACAATTTATTATTATTATTATTATTATTATTATTATTATTATTGTAATAACCCAGTATATTATTAATAAGAAAGCAGTGTTAGCTTCCGAGAGTAAGCTAATAGTTATGAATAATTTCTAGATTAGAGCTTCCAAGTATAAGCTATTCAATGAATAAGTTCCAAGTTCGGATATTTTTCTATTTTAAGTCTCGATCCATTTATTTCATAAATGGTTATTATTATAAGTATCATTAGTCAATTATAAGATAATCGAATCCAAGTGTACTCGAGAAATTATAGAAAACCGAGCATCAATCAAAGTCATGTCAAGCTTGGTTCAACTAACGGCCCAAGCCACACCGCACGGCCCAGCAACAGTGGGCAGCCGGGTGCACTAGCCACTCACGCGGCCCGGCAGCCGACAGCAGCCCAAGTGCACCAGTAGCCGTCGGCCCAAAAGGTGGTGCAAGTCACCAAATAGCAGCCCAAGTCTCACTGCACATGCCTTGCACGCGCAGCCCGCATCGCAGTCCAGTGCGCGACCCGCAGTGCAGCCCAGTGCGTGGCCCAGTGCGCAGCCCAGCGCGCGGCCTGCAGAGCAGACAGCATGCGGCTCAATGCCAGCAGGGCCCAACCGAGGCCCAAACCAATTTTGGACGATTTTCTTCGGACAACTTGTGTTTAAACACGAGGAAATGGTAGATAAGGGTCAGATAAACCTCACCCTATCTTACCTTGGCACCACTACCAAAGACGATTGGATGAGGTGTGAAGAAAATGACAAATTTACATACTTTCATGCAAATGACGGGAACACTTCATCTAATAAGCTTTCCTATGAAGATATATGTAGAGGACATCCAAATACTTAGAAAAATTCGACCACTCTCGAGAAAAATCCGACCAAAGTCCGGTGAGCCTTCTCCGTGCCCTAGAATGCGAGAACGAGTCCATAACGAGTAAGATTGTAATGCCACGTTTGATTGTTGAATTTTTGGGAATTATTTATTATTATTATTATTATTATTGTTATTATTATTTATCTTTATTTGTTGTTATTATTATTTGAATGCTAAAAATTATTAAATGTCTAATATGATTTATTTGTCAAATTGCTTAATTGTCTAAACATTATTTAATTGCCAAATTGTAATTAATTGTCTAATTGTCCAAGTGTTTTTATTTAATTAAAAATGTGTATTTGTATTTTTACTAATATTATTATTATTTTAAAATTAAATTCTGTGTGTTATAAATATATATAATATCCGGTTTATTTATCGTGCGATTTATATTCTCGAGCCGAACCGATTTAATTTTACGTCTAGTCGGGCCTGAGAGCCGATTCGTTTCCTTGAGCCTCGCCCGAACCGGCCGACCCGCGAGACCGACCCGGCCCAGACCCGTTTCCCAGCCCTTGTGCACGTGTGTTAAGTGTGTCTTGTTGATCAAGACAATAACCCTAAGCAATTTATTTATCTCGCTCATTCGTTTTCTTTCTCAAGAACAGACCGCAGCTTTTCATCTTTCCTTCTCCCCGTTCGCGTTTGAACTCAAGAACAGAGAAGAGATTATCGATCCCAAGCTCTCAGAATCCGATTTGAACCCCTCGCCATTACATCTCTCTCTCTCGCTTATTCCTCATCCCGTCATCGGCATTACCAAATCGTCATCATCCTTGCCTCTGAATGTTCCTCACGCCGCGGCCAGCCAACCTCCGGCGAGTTTCCCTGAGCGCGAACCAGGCATCTCTGATCACCCTCCTCGCCATCATCTTCACCATCTGATCGCCATCCTCTGAACCCATCTCAGTCAAGCCCACCTCTCGCCGGAAACATCATCCCGACGCCGCAAAGCCACCGCGAGCAGCATCCTTCTGGCAAGCAGCGACCTCTCTCTCTCTCCGGCGAACTTCCAGCGCGTGAACAACTGCAACTCCGACGAAGTCCAGCAACATCCGCGACCATGAGCCACCACCGCAACAACCTCGCGAATTCCGGTGAGTTCCGTTCATGACGCTGCACCCTCGTAAGCTTCCCGGCGAGCCCCGACGACGAGCACCTCAGCAGCGGTAATCCACGCATCGCAGTGCCTCTGTTTTCGTGATCTCAGGCCGCCGTCTTTTCTTCGTGAACCGCGTGTCGCCATTCGAGCCCGTCGACTCTCCTCTTCCGTTCCATTTTTCGAACGAATCCCGAGAATGGTACAAGGTTCGAACCCCCGTCACGTTAAATTATATGTGTCTTTATGTTGTGATTATTTGTTGTGATTGAACGTATTCAATAATACATGTGTAATGATGCCTATGAATTTATGTGTCGAATGTGTAATTGCGCATTGACTAGCTTTTTGATTTTGAAAAAAATCGAACGAGACCTCGTCAACTCGTGAATTAATCGATGTGGATTGGAACGTTATATCGTCCTTAGTCTTATGGCGGAGACTTTGGATGAATTCGTCGTAAAAGGAGTCCTAGAGAAATTGTCGAGCATGTTATGTGGTTGTTTTTGTATATAAATTATGATAAACTGTATGCTGCTCATATAGCCATAGACTTTTATGTGCTAGTCCCTCTCCTGAAAATACATGTTGTGTAAAAATTTCGGATTAAAATGTTAAGTATAGCTATTTTTAATAATTGTATGAAATTCTTAGCGGAATCTTGTTAAATGCCTATTAAATTCAGTTGTGCTCCAAAGCTTATGAAATTTGATTATGTTGTTTTCCTCTATGTTTTATAGTTCGTGTAAAATGTTTGGAATTTTTGGACTTTGTTTTCTATGTGTAAAAATTATTTGTTGTATTCTGCAGTTTTATAATTTAATTTTAATAAATTGATCTGTTGTGCTAAATTGCTGAAAAATTATGACTACGTCCATTTTGTGATGAGTTTCAGCATAAAAGATGATGAGATTTTTTTTGATTCATTTTGGTTCAGTCTTATTGAAAATTCAAAATCAGCAAAAACTAGTTCTAATTTTTAAAATTCAAATACTTGATGTTAATTGCTGAAAATTTTATATTTTATTGTTCTCATGTTGTTAATTATTGTTTAAAATTTTCAGGGCTTAATGTATTCATTTGGTTTGGTTGTCAATTTATGCTTGTTTTTGCCATAAACTTGCTAGAATTTTATAAAATAGCATGCTTTGAGTTTGGGGCTATAAAATTGCCGGTTTTGCTTAACTCTCGGAGGTGAAATTTTGATTACAATTTCAGAGTTAAATTCGTATGATAACCTGATCAACTCATTTTTGTGATTTAAATCTAGTATTTTTAAATATATGGCTTTTGCAATTAAAACGGTAAATTGACTCGTTTTTTGTTTCTTTAAGTGGTTGAATTGGTCAATGTTTGTTTTGGATTATGTGAACTCCCATGTGTATTTGGTTGAGTCTTAGTGTCGAGTCTAAGTGGGAGTTCACATAATCAAGTTAGTCGAATCAACCAAATTTGTGGGTTAGGCAAATTTGGGAGTTCACATAATCACATAATCTAAGTGGGAGTTCACATAATCACCTTGCTTGTTTCTTACAAGTTATAAACGTATAATTTGTGGGTTTTATTTCAAAAAATTGTTATGCCTTCAATGTTATTACTGTTTTAATTACGGTATGATCAAAGTATGCATGTGGAACATGTAGCCTTCGATGTGAGCTGTACCGGCCGTCGAACGGTTGTCCCGTATTTTTGAAACGAAACCCGTGGGGTTCTTTACGCCTATAAGACCAGGGCTGTGCTCGGTCGGAGGTATGAGACCAGGGCTGTGCTCGGTCGGTTCTCCATTGTGAGACCAGGGCGGTGCTCGGCCGACGAGGGGATACTCCTACTGGCTGGGTAGTTGATGTAAGGCCTGAGCGAAAGTATTCGATACGTCTATCAACAGTAGTTTATGTGTAGGTGTGCACATGAGTCTATTATTGATATGATTGAGGGAGATTGGGATAATTTATTGTTTCGTATACATGTTGCGACCATACCTGAACATATTTACGATTACTGTTTTTTATATGTTGACTAATGTTTACTGCATAGTGGTGAGCACTACATTTTCCAACTGTGTTCATCCCCACCTGAAATTCACGTTTCAGGTTAAGCGAGGCAGGTACGACGGCGGAGTAGAGCGAGTGGTGGTTGGTCTATAAGACCGGTCTTATTATTTGTGATGCTTCCGCATTTATGAATTGGTTTTTATGATATAAATTTGGAGTATTATTGCTTTTAAGAATTTAGGATTTTATGACTGAATAATGTTAAGGAGAAGCTCCTTAGAATTTATGAATAATGTTGAAACCCGGTTTGGGTGATTTATGAATTTTGGAAAACCCGTTTTGGGAGTTAGTAATATTATTGATGATTGATTTAGTATTTGAGAAATTGGTTAAGTAATGAAGTTCGTTTTGAAAATGAGTGGCGCCTTAGGTGTTTTGAAATAAAATTAAAAATTTTATTCTGATTATCGGCAAACAAAAGTGGGGCGTTACAGTTTGGTATCAGAGCCAGTCTGCGTTTCTGTAGACTGGCATACGTGAATTATGTGAAGTACTTGTATTATTGACCACTCGCTTTCGTCGAGCCTCGCCAGCTCAAGTATGAGATTCATGAATAAGTGTAAATTGATTGAGTTGCCTGATTTATGAGATAATATGATATATTGTGAATTGGGGCTTAGGAGTTTATCCACCTATTTTGAAATTTGTTGAACTCTAGTGTTTCATGGCGAACTCTAGACTTCATTTATTTTACTAAATTCTTTCGGCCTATTCAATATAGAATTATGGCCAATCGCACCCGCAATGCCGAAAACAATCAGCAAAACCCGCCTCTGCCTCCGCCTCCACCTCATCAGGATGACCACCGTGAGACTGTTATCAAGTTCCAGCGGCTGACCCCACCGGCTTTCACCGGGGTTGAGGGGCCCACAGTCTTGGCTGAATGGAACTGCAAGTTGGAGCGGATGTTCAATCTCTTGATGTGCACCTATGAGCAGAAGATTGTCTGTGCCGAATATCAGTTGGAGGAAGATGCTGACACCTGGTGGCATGACCACTGGAGACTTAGGCCGGCTGAGCGCACCAATCTCACTTGGGACATAATGAAGGAGGTGATAATTGAGAAGTACTACCCCCTCAGCTACAAGAAGCAGATGCAGCGCGAGTTTTGGGATCTCCGCCAGGGGACCAGGACTGTTGACGAGTACGAGCGGGGTTTCACCCGCATGAGCATCTTTGATCCAACGCTGGTGGACACCGAGGAGAAGAAGGCCACTCAGTTCCGTGATGGGTTGCGTCCTGACCTCTGCATGCACCTTACTAGCCAGGGCAACCTTCCCTATGGGGAAACTGTTATCTGTGCCCAGCAGCTGGAGAACTATCAGAAACTCTTTGCCTCAGTCCCTTCTCAGCCTCTTGCACAGTCTGTACAGCCTATCTCTTTAGTCTCGCCCGGCTCTAGCTCGAACAAAAGAAAGGCTGATTTCCACCGGGACAACTAGAAGGGGAAACGTGGAGGCCCCAACCGACCTGGAGATCGCCCCGCCAACCAAGGTCAGAACCCAAGGTGCCTTAACTGTGGCCGTCACCATGCGGGAGAGTGCTGGCACACTCAGAACGTCTGCTTCAATTGCCAGCGCCCCAGACATTTCCTTAGTGCATGCCCCAAACCCAGGAGGCAGCAGCCGTTTCAGCAACAACAGCTTTATCAACAGCAGCAGCAACTTTCACCGCTACATCAGCAGCAGATCCAACAGCCACAGCAGTAGCATCAGCAGGCCCAACAGAGGTTTGGCGAAAGAGGTCGAGCAAAGGTATACGTGATGGCCCAGAATGAAGCCGAGCTGAACCATGACTGAGCAGTTGACCGGACGTCGGACATGAGATAGTTAGTTGTTCCTTCATTTGTTAGAATTTTATTTTTTTTTCCTATTAACTCTTGGGCAAACCTTGTTTATTTTCTTTTGCTTAGAGACAAGTTCAAAGTACGTGTCCAGACCCTACTTGTTATCCAATTTTTGTATCTTGAAGTTTTTGCTTGTCCTCTTTATTCGATGCATCGAGTGAAATTTTGATGTTTTTGTTTGGATGCATCATTTGCGGATTAAGGCTAAACATTTTTGTATTTCTGCTAGCCCTTGTTTGTTGCAAATATTGCAAATTCTGCTAACAATGATCTTAAGTCTGTGACCATATATTCCTCTATTTGATCGTACTGAGCGTTGTACCGGAGGAGTGTACGTATTGGCTGACGCATACCAAGGAGTGTCCTTCCACCTTAAAAGAATTATGAAGGATCTCTTAAGGAGGATAGTCGAGCCCGGAGCAAACACATCGTGTGGTGCAGAACTGTATTGGAATTCTTTAAGGAATCTCGTCTATCGAAATCATTAGATCCATTGAGTATGGTGTTTTGATATAGTGGACTTGGAACCTTGAACCGAACGCCGGCACTGGCTGGGTGTAGCCACGCGAAGTGGTGGCCGAGCACGCACGACCATGCTGAGAGGTGGGAGGCTTGTGCGCGGCCAATTGTTGACTCGCATGCGAACTGCAGCCGCCATCACCGTACGCACGAACTCCCCAGGCCAGTGTATACGGCCAAACATCGATATTTTACTTGAATTGTTCGAACCGTTTCATGTTGGACCATTTGGTTAGCTTATTTAAGACCTTTTTCCTTGCGAACCTTGAACCGAGAACTCCAAGTTTCACTAAAATGTGTATAAATCCTTAATCGATAATTTCTGATTAAGGAGTGTAGTCGATGAGTTCATATGCTTTACTTGAGAGTTTCTCGAGTCGGCAAATTGGGAATGTCATGTTGCTTTTGGTCAAGCCTTATGTTTGTGCATAAGGGTTGCGTTCGACTCGTGGAGTCGGTATCGTGAGAGTATGAGCATCTTGGGTCGTATGTATTATGAGCATGATGGTGTCGTGCTGTATGTATGTGGTGCCGTGTCGTAGTCTCTGATGGAGACGCACGGTCTGTGAGGAAATCATGAGCAAGTTATCAGTGTGACTCGGATACGAGACTGAAACTTGGCGTCATGTGTCCAACTTGATGGTGAGGTAGTCAGAGTACGCTGACAATACATCAAATGACCTGTTGAGGTCGTGTGTGCTGTTAGGTGCGAAGCAAGCCGTTGATACTCATGAGTATAGGCTAAACCGAACTGGCTCCCTTGCAAGAAGATGTACGCCTGAGCTCGGGAAGGACTGATCACCCTCCCAAGCAAGAAGGTAAACATATGAGCGTAGGGCGAGTCGAATTGGTGCCCATATGTGAGTACATGCCTTTCGAGTATAAGGCGATATGACTCATGGGAACGGAATCGAGTTCCGGAGAGTGATTCCTGGACCTCGTGATTGGAAATTCCTGTGCGAGTCTATCGTTTCCTTTTTTATGAGTGTTCTTTCACATTTCCGAGGACGGAAATATTTTAAGGAGGATAGATTGTAATGCCCCGTTTGATTGTTGAATTTTTGGGAATTATTTATTATTATTATTATTATTATTGTTATTGTTATTTATCTTTATTTGTTGTTGTTATTATTTGAATGTTAAAAATTATTAAATGTCTAATATGATTTATTTGTCAAATTGCTTAATTGTCTAAATATTATTTAATTGCCTAATTGTCTAAGTGTTTTTATTTAATTAAAAATGTGTATTTATATTTTTACTAATACTATTATTATTTTAAAATTAAATTGTGTGTATTATAAATATATATAATATCCGGTTTATTTACCGTGCGATTTATATTCTCGAGCCGAACCGATTTAATTTTACGTCTAGTCGGGTCCGAGAGCCGAACCGTTTCCTTGAGCCTCGCCCGAACCGGCCGACCCGCGAGACCGACCCAGCCCAGACCCATTTCCCAGCCCTTGTGCACGTGTGTTAAGTGTGTCTTGTGGATCAAGAGAATAACCCTAAGCAATTTATTTATCTCGCTCATTCGTTTTCTTTCTCAAGAACAGACCGAGCTTTTCATCTTCCCTTCTCCCCGTTTGCGTTTGAACTCAAGAACAGAGAAGAGATTATCGATCTCAAGCTCTCAAAATCTGATTCAAACCCCTCGCCATTACATCTCTCTCTCGCTTATTCCTCAACCCGTCATCGGCATCACCAAATCGTCATTATCCTTTCCTCCTAATTTTCCTCACGCTGCGGCCAGCCAACCTCCGGCGAGTTTCCCTGAGCGCGAACTAGGCATCTCCGATCACCCTCCTCGCCATCATCTTCACCATCTGATCGCCATCCTCTGAACCCATCTTAGTAAGCCAACCTCTCGCCGGAAACATCATCCAGACGCCGCGAAGCCACCGCGAGCAACGTCCTTCCGGCAAGCAACGACCTCTCTCTTCTCCGACGGCCACTTCCGACGAAGTCCAGCAACATCCGCGACCACGAGCCACCACCGCTGCAACCTCCCGAACTTCGGTGAGTTCCGTTCACGACGCTGCACCCTCGTAAGCTTCCCGGCGAGCCCCGCAACTAGACGATTGCTTCGCCGCGACGAGACCCCGACGACGAGCACCTCAGCAGCGGTCATCCACGCATCGCAGCGCCTCTGTTTTCGTGATCTCAGGCCGCTGTTTTTTCCCCGTGAACCACGTGTCGCCATTCGAGCCCATCGACTCTCGTCTTCCGTTCCGTTTTTCGAATGAATCCCGAGAACGGTACAAGGCTCAAACCCCCGTCACGTTAGATTATATGTGTCGTTTATGTTGTGATTATTTGTTGTGATTTAACGCATTCGATAATACATGTGTATTGATGCCTATGAATTTATGTGTCGAATGTGTAATTGTGCGTTGACTAGCTTTTCGATTTTGAAAAAATCGAACGAGACCTCGTCAACTCGTGAATTAATCATTGTGGATTGGAACGTTATATCGTCCTTAGTCTTATGGCGGAGACTTTGGATGAATTCGTCGTAAAACGAGTCCTAGAGAAATTGTCGAGCATGTTATGTGGCTGTTTCTGTATATAAATTATGATAAATTGTATGCTGCTCATATAGACGTGAAATTTTATGTGCTAGTCCCTCTGCTGAAAATACATGTTGTGTAAAAATTTCGAATTAAAATGTAAGTATAGCTATTTTTAATAATTGTATGAAATTCTGAGTAGAATCTTGTTAAATGTCTATTAAATTGAGTTGTGCTACAAAGCTTATGAAATTTGATTATGTTGTCTGCCTGTATGTTGTATAGGTCGTGTAAAATTTTTGGAATTTTTGGACTTCGTTTGCTATGTGTAAATATTATTTGTTGTATTCTGCAGTTTCATAATTTAATTTTAATAAATTGATATATTGTGCTAAATTGCTGAAAAATTATAACTATGTCCATTTTGTAATGAGTTTCAGCATAAAAAAATATGGGATTTGTTTGGATTCATTTTGGTTTGGTCTTATTGAAAATTCAAAATCTGCAGGAACTAGTTCTAATTTTTAAAATTCGGATACTTGATGTTAATTGCTGAAAATTTTATATGTTACTGTTCTCATGCTTTTACTGCTTGTTTAAAATTTTCATGGCTTAATCCATTCATTTGTTCAGGTTCACAATTTATGCTCATTTTTGCCATAAACTTGCTCAAATTTTATGAATAGCATGCTTTGAGTTTGGGGCTGAAAATTGCTGGTTTTGCTTAACTCTCGGAGGTGAAATTTTGATTAAAATTTCAGAGTTAAATCCGTATGATAACCTGATCAACTCATTTTTGTGATTTAAACATAGTATTTTTAAATATATGGCTTTTGCAATTAAAATGGTAAATTGAGTCGTTTAGCGTTTCTTTAAGTGGTTGACTTGGTCAATGTTTGTGTTGGATTACGTAAACTCCCATGTGTATTTGGTTGAGTCTTAGTGTCGAGTCTAAGTGTTCCAACGTCCACAGGACTTCACAAACAACTTAGTCGAATCAAGTTTGGCTAAGAATAAGTGTGATTTCCGTTTTAGTCAGAATAGATGTTGATTATAGCATCTGGACTTAACGTAGGTGTTTGAGGAGTCGAGCCCTCGACCTACCAACCTGTTTGTGTGACTTCTCTACCGATTTACCAGGTGGGTAGTTATTCTAAAATTGGCTATGCTCTAAATGTTATAAACGTATAATTTTTGGGTTTTTAATTCGAAAAATTGCTATGCCTTAAATGTTATTACTTTTTTAATTACGATATGATCAAAGTATGCATTTGGAAGATGTAGCCTTCTGTGTGAGTTGTACCGGCCGTCAAACAGTTGCCCCGTATTTATGAAACGAAACCCGTGGGGTTCTTTACACCTGTAAGACCAGGGTTGTGCTCGGTCGGAGGTATGAGACCAGGGCTTTTCTCGGTCGGTTCCCCGTTGTGAGACCACGGCGGCGCTCGGCCGACGGGGGAATACTCCTACTGGCTGGGTAGTTGATGTAAGGCCTGAACGAAGGCATTCGATACGTCTATCAGCAGTAGTCTATGCGTAGATGTGCACATGAGTCTATTGTTGATATGATTGATGGGAGATTGGGATAATTGATCGTTTCGTATGCATGCTGCGACCATACCTAAACATATTTACGATTACTGTTTTTTATATGTTGACTAATGTTTACTGCATAGTGGTGAGCACTACTTATTCCATCTGTGCTCATCCCCACCTGAAATTTACGTTTCAGGTTAAGCGAGGCAGGTACGACGGCGGAGTAGAGCAGGTGGTGGTCGGTCTATAAGACCGATCTTATTATTTGTGATGCTTTCGCATTTATGGATTGGTTTTTATGATATAAACTTGGAGTATTATTTCTTTTATGAATTTAGGATAATATGACTGAATAACGTTAAGGAGAAGCTCCTTAGAATTTATGAATAATAATGGAACCCGGTTTGGGTGATTTATGAATTTTGGAAAACCCATTTTGGGAGTTAGTGATTTTATTGGTGATTGATTGAGTATTTGAGAAATTGGTTAAGTATTGAAGTTCGTTTTGAAAATGAGTGGCGCCTCAGGTGTTTTGAAATAAAATTAAAAATTTTATTCTGATTATCGGCAAACAAAAGTGGGGCATTAGAAACATGTTATTCTCTTCTAATTCTCTCGAGTTATATTGAAACTAGAAGCTATATGCTACCTAAGGGACTCGTCTAATCAGCCTTCATAGCCTTCTTCTCAACCGAGCACCTCCACTGCCGAGGGAGACCCGAGAAGTGATTCATTTTTCAACTCCGATGAGGGTAAACACCTTTCCAACCTATTTTCTAGAATAAACATGATATTTTAAGGATTATTAAGTATAGAAATCGAAATATGCACGATCAGATTTAAGGTTTTTGATTTTTAAGTTAATTAAGCCTTAAATATGGAAGTCAAGTTCATTCATGCTAAAGTCGAGTTAAGTACTTTAAAAATCCTTATTTATCATGTTAAATAAGTTGGGTAAATTTTTAGCTTATCTGGAAGTAGTTCACTCAGTCAAGTAGAATTCGATTTTTTAGGCGATATTTTAATAACCGAGTCAAGTCTTCATTTATGTAAGTATTTGCCATGTCCATAGTACCTAAAATCATGATATATATAGGTGAGTTTTCGGCCCCGAGTCTTTTCATAAAAAGAGTTAAGTGATTCGGTGACCTAGAACCCGATTTGGTTCGTTTTGTCTCTAGAACCATTTTAAAACCAAACCAAATCATTCTAGTTTTTCTACACATTTTTTAACTCATTATGTCTTAAATTATGGATTAAGTCTAAAGTCACCGAAAAAGTAGTCGGACGGCTAGCAAGTAGCCGACCGTGGCCACTGTCACGCACCAAGCGTGCGCAGGCGCCCGACAAGTTCCGTGTTCAGAGGTTAATGTCACAAGAAATGTATTGGGATGGTGGTTAACCCGCGCCTGCTCGTGTCTGCGCCCCAGGTGCATACCAAGTTCAGCCTGCAATGTGTTAGCACCTGTGCCAGCATGCACGGATAGTGCCGGTAGCACTCACCCGTGTCAAGCCTCGTGCCAGTGAGTAAGGCAGCACACAATAACCCTTAACCGTGTCCAGCCACACGTGAAGGCTCATAGCAATGCCCGATGCACCCGATTACGTCGTGGCTATGCTAGTGGTATTGATACTGAACCTGAGAGCCGTGTGGCTAGTGTTCGTGACTTGGGCATGCGATAGCAACCATTTGCACCTTGCACGACTGAGCAGAAGCAAGCGAGTCATTAATGACCGACCGAGGCACTCGTGTCACCCGCGACCGACCGGTTCATGGCGAGCCACCGGTCCAAGGCCACGAAACGGTCTGATTAAGTGGTCGGTTCGAGATTTTCAGTCCGAGTTTATATTGGAATTTCTAGTATCTTTCTGAACCAAGTCAATCCAGTTCAAACCAGTTATTTTGTTACCGGAATTAAAATATTTTAAAAATCCTAGAGTATTTCTTTTCGATCCGGATTTAAAAATGAGTTTAGAATCAAGCTATAACCAGTCTAGCATATAACATCATCTCAGTATTTATTATGTCTTTCGACCATAAGACTCAATATATTTTTAGAAAATTTTTATGTAGCTTAAGGAGTCAAATCTCAGTATCTCGAGAAGTTCAGCATTTCTTACGACCCAGCACAAAAGGTGGGAACCCTGTACTGGTATTTATGTATGTTATATTCTCAGTTACCACGTCTGAGGTATGTATGTAAGAAAATGTCCCCCGATGAGAGGGTAACGGCCTACCAGTTTAGATCCGTACGATTTATCACATGTGTAGAGGCCAATGTGTCCTTAGCTCAGGTTCCGATGGGATTACAGTATAATTATTATCCCATCGGAGAGTGCACACGATACCAGCCAATGTGTCCGAGAGCAGTAAGAATTCAATTACATTTATATATGCTAGTTCTTCTAGTTACATGCATATATGCCTGTCTTCAGTATTATGATTATTACTGCTGTTATTTAGACCTAAATTATGTACTCACATCCCATTATTTATGATATTTCATGTAATGGAGTCGAGCGTGCAGGCTAAGCAAGGTGGTGGAGGTCGAGTACATATGGCTAATAATGGACATTTTTATGTTTTGTACTAAATATTGTACCTAATGAACCAGATTTACGTTTCCGCTATCTGTAAATTTTATATAGTTGAATAATGCACAATTCCAGTATTTCCAAATATCAATCTATCCCGATGTGTGATTTAGATTGAATATTTAATTGACTATTCGACAATAAAGTTTTCTTTGGAACACAAACCTGTAACTTAGGCATATTTAAAAGAAAATGAAATTCAGAAAGAGGAAGGTCAACATCCCGAGATAAATTAGGTATATTTCAAAAATTATTAAAGAGATTTTCCGAAAGCAAAAAATTTACTCTGATTTCAAGCGCTATAAAAGTAGGGTGTTATAATTATTATTATTATTATTATTATTATTATTATTATTATTATTATTATTATTATTATTATTATAATTATTATTATTATTATTATTATTATTATTATTATTATTATTATTATTATTATTATTATTATTATTATTATTATTATTATTATTATTATTATTATTATTATTATTATTATTATTATTATTATTATTATTATTATTATTATTATTATTATTATTATTATTATTATTATTATTATTATTATTATTATTATTATTATTATTATTATTATTATTATTATTATTATTATTATTATTATTATTATTATTATTATTATTATTATTATTATTATTATTATTATTATTATTATTATTATTATTATTATTATTATTATTATTATTATTATTATTATTATTATTATTATTATTATATTAATCAACCTTATCTCATTAGGTAAACTCCCTCAGCCGTCTCCCCAAATCCCCAAAATATCGTCTCCCCCAAATCTCTCATTCGGCCTCCATCTCTTCTCGCAGGTAAACTCCCTCATCCATGGTCGCGGCCCTCCCGTCCTCTGTCTTGTCGTTACTGAATTAAGGCTAGGGTTCCGGCGGAATCAATTTCCGTTCGAATGCCGCCGGAATTCAGTGGTTCGGGGCATGGCGGGGTGTGGTCGCTTGTGGATGATGCTTGTATTTCATAAATTAGCTTTGGTCGAGGCGCCTCTTCTTGGCCAGTTTTGGAGGGTTGCCGTTGGGGGTCTTCCAGTTTCTGCAAGGGTCAGGTCGCCGGCTCCTCGTGTGTGCGGGGATGGCGGGTCGGGGCTACTCTTAGTGGGTCGGGCTGATTGGAGGTGCTTCGTTTGGGCATGGTTGGAGCGGTCGAGTAGGGAAGCCACTCATCTCCTTTCTCCCCTTACCCGTTTTCTGAGTTTTTGGGGAGGCCGACGGTCCTCGGAATAGGATAGTGGTGTTAGGCTGCCTTGGTTGGGTGTCGGATCGGCCTGTGGTGTTAGCCGGTGGGGTGGTGTTCGTGGCTTTTTGCGGCTGGAGTGAGGGGTCATGTTCTCAGTTTGTTTTTGCGGCTTCGGTCATCGTCTTGCTAGGCCTTATGCAGTGGTGGGCGTGGTATCGGAGCTTCGGAGCTCTCCTCGGAATCGACTTTGTCTGCTATCCTTTTCGGATGTACCTGTTGTGGGAGGCTGTTATGTTCGTGTGTAGTTGTTTTTGGTTATTGTGTTTTCGTTTATTTTTTTTCTTTGTTTAGTCATTTGTGTTGGTGTTTATGTTAATTGTTGTGTTTTAGGTTTGGGCCGTTGGCCTCAGTCTGCTCGAGTGTGAACTTATTATCCTTTTGGGACCACACACTCGAGCATTACCCCGTTAGGGCCGTTTTACATTTGTGTCTTTGTGTTGAGTGGTTATTTCCTTGTTAGGGTCGGTTCTAGGCGGGCTTCGTCCTGTCCTCTCATGTTTATTCAGCTGTTGGTTGCGTGTTGTCAGCTGCTGGTTGTATTTTTGCACATTTGTGCCCTGTTGATATCCGGGTCGGGCTCATATGAAGGTACCGATCCGAGGGATCAGGAATCGGGCGACGTCGGCCCGACCGATGGGGCCGGTCATCGAATGTATTCAGAGGTGCCGAGCTGAGCATAGGTCAAAGTCAACGAGAGCGGCGGACGACATCGTTTTCAAGGTCGGCACCTCTCTCTCCCCGTTACGGGGCCGGCCTGGCTAAGCGCCAGATAGAGATGGAATCCGGAAGATCGGGGGTGGACTGAATGCCAGAGCCCGACCTGGTGTCTTACCAGGTCAGCATTCATAGGAGTTAAGGATCTGAAAAAAGCAGCAGCCACTTGCCAATCAATTATTACCGATGGGTCATCATAGACTAGCCTGCAGATCTACAGTGTCTAGCCCGGCCAAAGAGCATGTCCGCATTTAATGCGACCCATACCAGCATTAAATGCGTTGCAGGTAATGATTGGGAGATCCACAAATCACTCCCAATCTGTCAGAGAAGCGCCGACCTGTCTTCTCGAATTACTGTATGACATGACCCTTGAACAGTATCTGAATAGTGTTGCATTTAAGGACCCTATAAATAGGAGCTTTGAGCATTTATTTTGGGTTGTTGAATCCCCAACTGTCTAACTCTTTCAACTTTCTCTCTCTAAGCTTGTAACCTGTGTAAGAACTCGCAAGGATATCGCAAGTGCCGACCTCGTACGAGAGGCCGACCTCGTGATCAGTTAATAAAATCGTAATTAAACCGCATTTCTTCTTTTTTCCCATTTCATATTCTTTTTTCTTATTTCTTTAACCGTTGACCAGAAACATCCATCAACAGTTTGGCGCTAGAAGGAGGGCACCATAAGTTACTTGGTGTCAATTTTTCGATCTTGTGGAACTCCACATTGCATTCATCTTTTTCCCACTTTTCGCTTCTGAAAACCACTCAAAATTGCTTCATCAAGCCACGACGACTCCACCCAGCAGTCCGGCGCCTCTATCTCGCAGGCGCAACGGTGGGGAAACTTCCCGCCAAGCTCAGCAGGGGCCCTTAGTCCCAGTCCCACCAGTTCCCACTTTCCCTGCGGCCATGCAGCACCCTGACGTTCTAAAGGCCCTCGAGGGGGTCTTCGCAAAGGCGCTCGCAAGCCAGGCGGCCCGGGGAAACACCGTGGCGCCCACGAAAAACCCCGGCAATACCCTACTCCATACCCCCAAAAAAGGGGTTGGGCGGCAGAAGAAGAACCCGACGAAATCCAAAACCACGGCCCAATCACCCAACCGTGAGGCCCGAAACCGCCGCGACAAGAGCACCAGACCAGAGCAAAGCCTCTAAATCGCCAGCCGTTCTGTTTACCAACGCCTGGGTGACAAGAGCTAAGCCAACCGCGATCTTCAGGAGGTCATCGAATGAGGCAAAGCTATAGGGCGCAACACTGACAAAGTCGCGGCCCTCAAGCGCAGAATCGCCGAACTGGAAGGCCGGCACCCCTCTAGGAGTGAGCTATCACTCCCTCCCAATCCGCAATCTTACGCACGACCGACTCCCCGAGTCGCAGACAACGCTTCACCTCTCTCCCCCGACATTTTACAAGAAGCCGTCCTGAAGAAGATAAAGGTGCCGCAGCTCGGCCTCTACGACGAGAGTTCGGATCCCAACTCCCACATCGGCCTGTACACCTCTTGAATGGACCTGCACAATGCAACAGACGCCCTACGCTGCCACATGTTCTCTTTGACGCTGGGGCCGAAAGCGCAAAGGTGGTACCACTCCCTGTACCCCTATTCCATCTCCTCATGGGGACAACTTAGGTCGACATTCCGATCAAACTTTATCGGGATGCAAATGGGTTTGGCCCCCAAGGAATCTATTGCTAATATCGTCCAGGGAGAGGACGAGAGTTTGAAAGATTACATCACTCGGTTCAACAACCGAGTTGAAAACATAGAGCGGTGCCACCCTGACGCGCTACTGATCACCGCTCAGGGCGGCTTGAGGCACAAAACGTTTGTTCAAGTGGTCCTTGTGTCAAAATAAGCCTACCACTTACCAAGAATTCCTCACCCGAGCCCAGGATTACATCATGGCAGAGGAGTCCTCGTCGATTCCAACATTCGACGCCACGCCGGCCAAAGGCAAGGCTAAGGAGGAGAAGCCCGAGAAACAGAGCAAGTCATTTGCCGAGGTCCGAGCCCTGCGCAGACAAAAAGCCGAGGAACTGAAGGAGAGTTACCAGAGTGTGTTCTCCGTAGGTGCCGCTGCGGTCTACGAGGAGATCAAGGCGAAAGGACTATTCCCGGATCCAAAGCCAATGTTCACAGACAAAGACAAGGTAGACAAGACCCGCTATTGCACCTATCACAAGGCGCATGGGCACAATACCGACCAGTGCTGGAATCTGATCTCCGCGCTCCTTAAGTTGATTGACGACCCGCAACTCAAGAGGTTCACCCACTCAGGAGAGAAGAGGAAGAAGGGAGGCCCCTTTGGGGACGGCCTAGACAGTGACGAGGATGCCGACGTGATTCCACGGAGGAAGAAGCCGCAACAGGATGACCCCCGCGAGATCATGACCTTCTGCCCGGCCCACCCAAACGAGGCCGGCACCTCCAGGGGCAGGAAAAGAGACCGGTCCTCATGCCCCGGGGGCGACCAGACTGACTACCCAACCCGGAGCGTCAACACGAGCCGAGGCGAATCCCTCCTCTCCAGGAGGCAAACCAAGGCCAATGCCCGACAGGCCTACTATGCCGGGCAGAGGGTAATGCATGCCGACAGCAGGCCGGCGTCGGAGCCAACTCCAAACAAAATCTCCTTCACCGACCACCCTCACTCCGACGTCCTGGTGATCACAGCACCGATTATGACGATCAAGATCCATCGCATCATGGTCGACACCGGGGCCTACGTGAGCATTCTCTATTACGATACCTTCAAAAACATGGGGATCGATAAGAAAGAAGTGCAACCATGTCGTGAGCGGATTCAAGGCTTCAACGGACAAACAACGGCCCTCGTCGGCCAAGTCACCTTACCAATCCGGTTCGGAGAGAAGAATGAGTCCACAAAAGCAATTCTTGAAACTTTCAAGATCGTGGACTGCCCGAGCGAGTACAACGCCATACTGGGCAGGACGGCTCTTTACAAACTGAAGGCCGCAGTCTCCACATTACACTATTCTCTGAAGTTCCCGACCTCAGATGGGGAGGGGACTCACCGTGGAGATCAAAGAGAGGCGCGGGAGTGCATCCTGACTATCCCGCGGACAGAGATAAATGCAACAAACCCTCTCGTCGGTGCCGAAACGAGAGGGACAGAGTTGGACGTCGCGCCAGAGTCGGCACCCGATGGTTCGGGGGGCAACAGCATGCTGGATAACCAGACAGGTTCGCACCCCCTGGCCGCGTTGAGCGCCGGCCCAGCTAACGCAGAATTTGGGTTGGAAACAGGCAACCCGAACGCCGGTGCTGGGCCGGATAACCCCAATGGGGAGGACGACCGCACAAGGGACGACCAGATGGGTCTGCTCCCCCCGGCCGGCGGTGACACCGGTGAGGCGAAAGAGTCCGGAGCCGGCCTGGACCTGGATAGGGGGAGAAGGGCCGGCAAAGAGCCGATCGCAGAAGATGACCAGCTCGACCCCCGAACCGAATACGATGAGAAATGTGGGACCAAAAGGGCCGAACCAATGGACGAAGTTGAAGTCATCTTCATCGATGAGCAAACTTTCCAGAAGCAATTGAGGATTGGGAGCAAGCTGCCGGGGTCGTTAAAAGCCGAGCTGATCAAAATCCTCCGGGAAAATGCGGATGTCTTCGCATAGACCCATGAAGACATGGTCAGCATCGACCCGCGGGTCGCCTGCCACCGACTTCAGGTCGACCCCACGGTCAAGCCGGTCATGCAAAAGAGAAGGAAGCTCGGCCCGGACCGACAACAAGCCCTCGAGGAGGAGGTGGTCAAGCTCAAAGACAACGAATATATCCGCGAAGTCTGGTACCCGACCTGGGTTGCCAACCCGGTACATGTGAAGAAAAGCAGCGGGGCGTCGCGCCTGTGCATTGACTTCTCCGACTTGAATAAGGCGAGCCCCAAAGACAGTTACCCCCTGCCCCACATCGATTACATGGTCGACGCTACCTCGGGGCACGAGCTGATGAGCTTCATGGATGCATACTCCGGTTATAATCAAATTCTCATGCATCCAGACGATGAAGAACAGACCTCTTTCTACTCGGCACGCGGTCTCTACTGCTACACCATGATGCCGTTCGGACTGAAGAACACCGGGGCCACCTACCAGCGCCTAGTTTACAAGATGTTCGCTAGTTTGATAGGTGTAAGCATGGACGTGTATGTAGATGATATGCTAGTTAAGTCCGTGTATGCGTCTGATCATGTAAACGATCTCAATAAAATGTTTTCTATTTTGCGTGATTATTCGATGAAATTATACCCGAAGAAGTGTACTTTCGGCGTCGGTTCGGGAAAATTTCTGGGATACATCGTCAGCCAGCGCGGCATCGATGCAAATCCCGAGAAGATCAGAGCGGTTCAAGACCTCTGACCGCCGACCTCAATCAAAGGAGTCCAAATTCTAACCGACAAACTCGCCGCCTTGGGTCAATTCATTTCCAAATCAACCGATCATTGCAAACCCTTTTTTGATGCCATCAGGAAAAATCACAAGTTTGAATGGACTCTGGACTGTCAACGGGCATTCAAGGCCATCAAGGCGACCCTCAGCCAGGCTCCAACAATGCAGAAGCCCCGCCCAGGTGAGATGCTCTATCTATACCTGAGAATATCCAATGTGGCGGTAAGTGCCACCCTGATCCGGTAAGAGAACTCAAACCAACACCCGGTCTACTATGTGAGTAAGGCCCTACATGATGCCGAGCTGCGGTACCCGCCCATGGAGAAGCTGGCTTTCGCTTTGGTGATCGAGCCCGGAAGCTAAGACCGTACTTCTTGGAATATTCAATCACCGTCCTCTCAGCCTACCCACTAAGGCAGATCTTACACCGGCCTGACACTTCGGGCCGGATGGTGAAATGGGCGGTGGAGCTAGGACAGTACGATATCCACTACCGACCCCGAACAACAATGAAGGGGCAGGTACTATCGGACTTCATAGCCGAATTCACGCCGGGAGTCAAGGAAGCGAAGGGCGAGGAGCCTTAGGTGATGTACGTGGATGGATCCTACGCTGCCAGACGAGCAGGCGGAGGGGTCGTCCTCGTGGATCTAAAAAAGAAGCTCTTCTTTCATTCGATCCAATACCTCTTCCCGACGACCAACAATGAGGCCGAATACGAGTCATTGTTATCCGGGCTCGCTTTGGCTGAAGCCATGAGCCTGACCGACCTCATCATATACTCCGACTCAATGCTGATGGTCAAGCAAGTCTCCGGGGAATTCGAGGTCAAAGAACCAAGGCTGGTTCCCTACCTGGGGCTAGTGAAGAAAAAGTTGGCCGAACTCCAGACTCGGACAGAACACATCCCCCGGATAGAGAACGTGCAGGCCGACGCCTTGGCCCGCCTCGCCTCAAGTGTCGGGGTGGAGAGCGTTGAATATGTCGAAGTCGGCCACAAAGAACAACCATAAGTGCTCAACACTTCCATCCTAGGTGCCGATCAGGTCGATGGAGACGAGCAACCTAGCTGGATGGTCCCGATCCAGTCGTATCTCAAGACCGGTGCATTGTCGTCTGACCCAAAAGAGGCCAGACAGCTCCGTACCCGGGCAGCTCAGTTTACGATCGTGGCCGGTGAACTGTTCAAGAGGGGGTACTCGGCACCTCATGTCAAGTGCATAGATGAGAAAGATGTCGAATACATACTCAAAGAGATTCATGAGGGAGTTTGCGGAAACCACTCCGGAGGGTACGCTCTTGCTCACAAAGTCCTCAGGCAAGGCTATTATTGGCCGAGCTTGAAGAAGGACGCCTTGGATATGGCCCGGAGATGCACAAAATGCCAAACTTTCGCACCCAACATCGTCCAACCTTCTCAGCCCTTGAAGTCGATCTTCAGCCCGTGGCCGTTCGCCAAGTGGGGTGTCGACCTGATCGGCCCCCTACCTACCGAAAAAGGCGGAGTGAAGTACGCGGTCGTCGCCATGGACTACTTCACGAAATTGGCAGAAGTCAAGCCGCTCGCCACCATCACGGAACAAAAAATGATTGATTTCCTATGAAAGTCCATCATGTGTCGTTTCGGGGTGCCGAACTCAATAATCACCGACAATGGGAAACAATTCGAAGGGAAGAAATTAGAAGCGTTTTGCGAACAACACGACATCAAACACTTCTTCTCGACACCCTATCATCCTCAATCTAACGGCCAAGTCGAAGCTGTGAACAAAATAATCAAGCAAGGGCTCAAGGTTCGACTTGAAGCCGCGAAAGGGGCCTGGCCGGAGGAACTCCCAAACGTGCTCTGGTCATATCGCACCACAGCCAGGTCATCCACCGGAGAAACGCCGTTCTCCCTTGCGTATGGGACCGAAGCGATGATAACTCGAGCTCGGCGCCCCGACTTTCTGGGTAACCCACTTCGAAGAAGAATCCAACTCCGGGTCACTGAGAGAAAAACTTGACCTGATAGACGAGCACCGGTCGCAAGCCGAGCTCAGGAACGCGGCGTACAAGAGGCGAAGTGAGAGGTACATCAATTCCCAAGTTAAGTCGCGCTCTTACCAGGTCAGCGAGTTGGTATTAAAAAGGGTCACGGGGCCTGATCCCAGAACACTCAAGCTGAAGTGGGAAGGACCCTACAGGATCAGCGAGGTCTTTCCCCACGGGGCTTACCGTCTCGAACACCTGGATGGCACCCCCCACTAATACCCATGGAATTCAGCATTTTCGAAAATTTTCTACCAGTAGGTTTAGGGTGATCTTTTGTAATGATGTTTTGTAAGAAAATTGTCAAGCTCTGTAAAAGTATGTAGTTTTCACCTATTTGCATTTATTTTTGGTAAGTATAGATCGAGTCGAAGCGGCCTAATTAACGTAAGGAACAAAGTGTTGGCTAGGATCAGTACGATGACCTAGTCGGCACTAGCTGGGCTCAACTAGGAAACCCAGTCAGGCCCATAATATGACCGAGTCCGAACGCGAGACCGGTTTGGTAAGCTGCCACATAATTATGTGCAGGTCGGGTCAGTACGATGGCCCGACCGGCACGAGCCGGGCTCGGCAAAGTAGCCCAGTAAGACCACAGTCGCCAATGTAAGGAATGAATAACGGGCTCAAGCATGAGGCTCGACGAGGCCAAACCATCGCCCGATTCAATGGACAAATCGGACAGGTAATGCGCCAAGTAAATAAAAAGTGCCGAGCCCGATCTTGAGGCTCGGCCATGTAAATAAAAAGTGCCGAGCCCGATCTCGAGGCTCGGCCAAGTAAATAAAAGGCGTCGAGCCCAACCACGGGGATCGGCCATCCAAATGGTAAGCGCTCAACCCGACACTCAAGCCATACTTGGAATAATTAAAAATTGCAAACACGCATACGTAAAAAAGCATATAAACGTTATTCATTCAAAAAAATTAAAAATAACAATCCTTCAAACAACTTAATATTCGCGATACAAAACGTCTAGTCGGCACCAATCAAATTTTTCAAAAGAAGACCACAGGCGGTCGCAAAAGATGGCTCGCAGGCCATAAAAGGGAAACTAGCTACCGGGAGACGGGTTGGGAGCGTCGCCGGCCTTGTCGGCACCAGGATGGGCTCCGTCGTCTTGATAGGTCTCCTTGCCCTGGGCATCCCCGGCATCGCCAGATGGGCTGGCCTCATGGTCGTTCACCCCCCGCAATATCTGAGAAGGGTCGTCCGCGTCGGCAAAGTCCCTCGTCGGCAGCAAGAATGATGTATAGCCGGACAGAGACTCACCCGGCGCCAGACGCATCTCGTCGGGAGGCGTGGCCCCAAAATTTTCAAAACCGACGATCACGTCGTCATCCCATCCCTTCTGGCGGCGCACCAGGGCAGCCTCTTCCTCGTCCACCTCGCACACTAGCCCCTCGAACTCGGCATTTAACCCGTGCTTAGAGATCTTCGCTCGCATTATCTAACGAAAGTCCTCCAAGGTGAGCAGACTGGAGTCAAGTCGCTGGGAGAGCCAGAAGAGGTTATAGCCGACCACGGAGTCCATGTCGGCCATGATGTCTTTGCTAAACAACTCTTGGATCTCCGGATAGGTTGGCAGACGAAGTGGAATACGAGGGAGGTCGTCCTCTAAAGCCCCCTCGGCAGTGTGCATCTCGAGCGCGGCAGTATGCGCCTCGAGCTGCTTCTGGAGGCTGACGACATGAGCCTGGAGCTTGTCAAGCTCGGCCATGTGCCGATCCACCTCCTCGCCCAGTGCCTTTGCATGTCGCTCCGAGAACTCGAACTCTCTGGCAGCCCAGCCCGCCTTCTCCTTCTTCAGCTCCTAGGCCATCCTAGCCGTCGCACGAGAAGCCTCGAGCTCCCTCTCCCCAGCCTTCATCGCCTCAGCTTCCGCCAATGCAAGGCGATTCTCCAACTCCGACGTCCGCTTCGCCTTGGTGCTTAGGGAAGCGATCTTTCCGCGACAGAGCTCGTGGTCGGCCTCCAACTTCCAGTGGTCAGCCAGGGTTTTCTGTGACTAATCGGCAGCCAAGACGAGCTCGACCAACGCCCGAAAACGGTCCCAGCCGTGTGCTGAATGAGCGAGGGGGTGGAGAGCTGAGAGACACCGGCCTGGACAGTCGGAGTCCAAGCAACCAGGGGGAGCCGTGCTGCCCTCAACACCTCTTCGGGCACCCCGAACTCATTGCGAATGGAGACCCCTTCAGCGGCCCAGAGATAGAGGAACCAATCATCCGAGAAGCCGGGAAGGGCCTTAGCCACACGAGCCCTCCGCTTGGCATCGATAGGGACAAAGGAGCTCGCCTTACTCTGGTGGACGTAGGCCGTCTTCTCCTTGTAAGGACCTGAACCCTCCACGTCGGTGCTCTTCTTTGGGCTTGAACCCTCTGTCTCGGCGCCCTTCTTCTTCTTGGCAGGGATCTGGTCCTCGATGCCGTCGCCAGTAACGTCATCGCCAGTCGGGCCCCGCTCCTCCCGTGCCCGGCGCCTTGTGACTCGCGGCTCCGCCCCGGGCGCTCGCGGACCTTGGTGGGCGACCGACTCGGCCCCAGCAGCCGCTGTGACCGTCACCCCAGTCACGTCCTTCGCGAGTGACGACCTCTTCTTGGCCAAGTTCAAGCGACCAGACATAGCGTCTTTGATCCTGGCCTTGAGTGGGTTAGGGTATTTGCGTCGGTATTTGTTCGCAGCCTTCGTCGACTCAAACCCTTTGAAGCGGAGGATAGGGTAGTAAACTGCAGATAAGTAACGGTCAGGAAAGAAACAGAAATTACCAACGATAAATCAAAGGAATAATACGATACCTAGCTGAAAGGATTTGTCAATGATCACCGGGCTGAGATTGTGGTCGAGCAAGCTTTCCTCTTTAGTAAGTGCCGCGTAGTGCCGCCTTTCCGGGTTGAGTCTCAACAAGGTGCTGGTCTGGGTAGCAAGACAAGAGCTAGGGGCCGAACTCGCACTGCGGACTGAAAACGTAAATTACGACCTGTTAGAACAAAAAGGAGAAATCAGTAGACGGCAACAAAGGGAAAAGGAAAAAGCTTACTGGCATGAGAAATGAAATGCGTGGGCAAATGCCGGGTCGCGTCCTGGGTCTTCCACTCGTCGCCAACCCAAAACCACTTCGGCATATAACCGTGTAAGGTCTCCGGTAACTTGGCCACCAATGTCTTATCGATACCCGGCAACACCGAGCTGTAATAGTTGCCGGTGTCGCCGGAGCGCCTGAAAGAGAACAAGGCTTTCACTTCGTCGCCAGTAGGGTCGGGCCAGCCCTCGCGATGGAACATGACGATCAGACTCACGAGCCGAGCAAACACCGTCGGCACATATTGGCTGATGCCGATCTTGAGCTCGCTGAGGATATCGTTCAGTGCGTCGGGCAGGGGGAATCGGAGACCCAACTGAATACTATGACGGTAAACCCCGATACAGCCCGGCGGTGGGCAATGAATCCGCTCTCCGGCGTAGGGCGCGAAGATCCAAACTCCGGGGCTAAAATTATATTTCCCCCTCAACTGAGCCAAGTCGGCATCGTCCAAGACCGACTTCGTAGCCCAAGCCACCACATTGCTCGGAGTCGCCCAGACTCGCTCAGGCCAGCGTTAGAATCCAGGAGGAGCGGTCGTCGCGGCTTCAAGGGCAGCATCAGTCGCCGAGTCCCCCAGACCCATGGGAACGCGCTCCCGACCGCCGGTGTCCCCTCGAAGAGTCTCGTCGACCAGATCTTGGTCGACATCAGAGTCGAAATCTACAAAACCGAGGTCAACGGAGTAGGCGTCGGCCGCGGCCGATGGGCTCAGGTCGGTATCGGCACTCACGCGCAGTGATGTCGGGAGAACCCCAGAATTGTGATCTCCGCCGCCGCCGGAGGCGGTCTCAGTCGCCGAAGAGTCCGGTCGAACCACGGAGATGGGGACGGCTGTGAGGATGACGCCTGCCGGCGCAGGAGGGGAGTGAACGGACATTTTGCCATCTACGTGGGCCGCGCTGCCGGAGGGGCCGGCGTCCTTGCCGGCGGAACCACCGCCACTCACGGATTTCGAGGAAGAAGACATTGCGACAAAAAAGACAAAGGAAAGCAGAAAAGAAACTAAGCAGAGATTACCAGAAAGTCGCCGAGCACGATCGCCGGAAAGTTCTTGAAGCGGGCTCGTAGACTTCACGGGCTTTAGAGTGCTTGAGTGTTCGAAATCGCAGAAGTAGGAAAAGTTCTGAAAGTTCCAAAGGAGGATATATATAAGGTCGCTTGACCAACGGGACGGGGACACGTGTATAGGATTTTGAAATTCAAAATAAAAAGCAAAGTGTCCTGGGGAAGCCAACCGACACGCCCATTCAAACGCTTGGTCAGGAGGCCGCCACGTGTCACTCGCACAATGTAGCACCTAAGGCGTGTCCCTTCGGCTGCTGTCACTAACACGCACATAATAACTCCAAGTGTGGCGGAAATGCCGACCTCGAGGGCGGACCAGATACGACCCCGACGGACTCGACTCGGATTCAAGTAATAAACGACGACCTTGGGAAAGGCCCTGTAGGCCTCACCAAGCTCGGGGACCTGTATGTTGATATTCGGGTCGGGCTCATATGAAGGTACCGATCCGAGGGATCAGGAATTGCGCGAAGTCGGCCCGACCGATGGGGCCGGTCATCGAATTGATTTGGAGGTGCCGAGCTGAGCATAGGTCAAAGTCAACGAGAGCGGCGGACGACGTCGTTTCCAAGGTCGGCACCTCTCTCTCCCCGTTACGGGGCCGGCCTGGATAAGCGCCGTATAGAGATGGAATCCGGAAGACCAGGGGTGGACTGAATGCGAGAGCCCGACCTGGTGTCTTACCAGTTCGGCATTCGTAGGAGTTAAGGATCCGAAAAAAGCAGCAGCCACTTGCCAATCAATGTATACCGATGGGACATCATAGACTAGCCTGCAGATCTACGGTGTCTAGCCCGGCCAAAGAGCATGTCCGCATTTAATGCGACCCATACTAGCATCAAATGCGTTGCAGGTAATGATTGAGAGATCCACAAATCACTCCCAATCGGTCAGAGAAGCCGGCCTGTCTTGCCGAGTTACTGTACGGCAAGACCCTTGAACAGTATCTGAGTGTTGCATTTAAGGACCCTATAAATAGGAGCTTTGAGCATTTATTTTGAGCTGTTGAATCCCCAACTGTCTAACTCTCTCAACTTTCTCGCTCTAAGCTTGTAACCTGTGTAAGAACTCGCAAGGATATCGTAAGTGCCAACCTCGTACGAGAGGCCGACCTCGTGATCAGTTAATAAAATCGTAATTAAACCGCATTTCTTCTTTTTTTCCATTTCATATTCTTTTTTTTTTTTCTTTAACCGTTGACCGGAAACGTCCATCAACATGCCCTTATATAAAATATCAATCGTTCCCCGAAAAAAAAAACCCTACTCTCATTATTGGTAAACTATTTCCTTGGACTTCTTTGGTTAATTAAGACAAAAAACGTTACGTTTTATATTAATTGAGTAATAATTATATTTTAATTGTATCACATTATTATTATTATTATTATTAAAATTAATAATTATATTTTACACTAAATGCTATATGAAAGTTACATAAAACTGTTATAATTGAAAGTTACATTTTAAATGATATATGATATGTTAATAATTATTAATATTAATTTTTTTATTTTTATTTTTTTCCCAAACGATAGAGGTAGTATATAAAAGCGCACAAAAGTGCAAAAATACAACCACCAGCTGAATACAGACAGCCAACAACTGAATATTTTAATTAAGTGATTGTTTTTATTTGATTAAGTGATTATTTTTTAATTAAATTGATTTATTTTAATGTAATAGTAAAATTCCTTAAAATCGCATAAGCAACTGTTATGATAAATACAATATTTTTTAGCTAATTAATTGGTCCCGATCCCTCAAAATTATAAAAATTACATTATTTATTATATTTTATGCAATCAATATAGTGATTCATATGCAATAAAATCGTTATGAACTATTTATTTTAACCAATGATCGAATTTAAAAGCTTAATACCTTTATCTGACTTATATTTTAATATTATATGCATAAACATAACTTATAATACTCTATATTTAAAATATAATACCATTATCTAACTCATAATTTTAAAATTATACATATATAAATAACTTATTATGCTTTATTTACATTTGTGTAATGGCACATGGTAAAATATTAGCATATCCAATGCATAAATGTTGTTATGACATAAATTTTGACAAATATCAATTATTTAGATGTATTGTGAACCACATAAGATACTTATTAATTAACAACTTTAAATCTAAAAAATTATCTACAATGCATAATGTGGTCAAACATAATATTGTGCATTTGGCAAAAATAAAAATATTATAAATAAGAAACAAAAAAAAAATAAATAATTTGATATTTTGAAAATGGTAATAATATTTCTCTCTCATCGTTCAATCGATTGGTTAGAATGTGAAAGAGAATATGGATGAACCACATTCTTATCTACATTGTGTATATTAATTATGTTCACCTCATCACTATATTTGTGATTACATTATGTATTGTAGGATTAAAAATAGAGACATGACTAAATTTATTAATATAAAATATAATTTACTACAACTATATTTTACCATTAGAGATGTTTTTAGTATAGTGGTAATTCGTGCATTATAATAATAAATGGAACACTGATTCGAATGATTATCGAATGCCAGAAAATAGTTAATTGATGCAATTATGGTGAGCATACGTTAATTAAAAAACACTAACGGACAGAGATATCATTTAACCGGATTTTCAGGACATTAAGAATAGGGACTTATGCCTTTTTCATTCATCAAAACTACTTCAAGTTTCAACAACTTTTTAATTCCTCCAAACAAAAATTATATGGAGCAATGTTTTTTTATGGAGTCATCCACCACTTAATGTATTGACACTTATTCAAAGTGTATTTATTACAGGACACGTGTCAATACACTATTGGTGGATAAATATGGATGACTCTATAAGCAGAGCCATCCGATGATTTCATAGCAAAACTGTTACTCGAAAAAGAAACTTTTTGTTAGTTTTTTTTTTTTTTTTTGCTTTTTTTTTTTTTTTTTGGGTATTATTTACACTGTGCATGATCAGATTATCTGCTCTGGCCTCAATCCGGTTCCCACTGCTTTACTAAAACCACTTTTAGTCTTTTCGGCTAAAACCATTCATATTTATAATTTTCTTATATGAATGGGTTAAAACCACTTATTTTTTGTTTGTATAATCTATGCAACTTCCAAGATTACCCTGCCCCACACCATCATTTATGCTTCATTTTATGAGCATGAGAAAATTAAAGCACATTGGACAAAAATTGGATTTTAAACCTAATGTGACCTTATTTTCAATTCAATTATAAAAAGGCATCCAGATCCAGTGATAATGTTAAAGTTGGTGCCGATTACGTTGAAAGAAAAAAGGTTGCACCATTTAATTATATGTCGTATTATCAGACATGTAACCATTAATAAACTAGCATGTTGAGTTCACTAGAGCATTGACAATGCTTTGGGTTTAATAAAAAAAATTATATGCTACCTAGATAATAGATTCATTCTAAAAAATTATATTTTCCAATTTAAGTGCAAGTAGATTGAGTCCTGCTGATGTGGCAGCACGAAAAACAGACTCGGTCTACACTTAAGTAAATTTTAGACCCAAGTAGCGAAATAATATCTTACATTGGAGTGAATTTTGTTAATTTATATATTTTAATTTATGTCATTCAAGACTTGGATTTATTTATATGCCACATATACAAAACTAGATCCAAAGCGTTGCAGAATAAAAAGATGAGATATATATCGTGAATAAATATAACCATTTTTGACAAATAATCGCACGAGATTAGTGTAGTAACTACTTGGAAAATTGTATCATTTGTCCTTAAGAGGACTTACTTAGAGAGATTTGTTCGAATTTTAGGTACTAAAAATTCCAGATTTTCACACAAAGATAAAAAAAATTAAATACGATACGGAAAATAAATATGCATGAAAGATTCAAATCTCTTCTACAAGTGAAAATCACTTGTAGACTAAGACAACATGCCAAAATATTCAACTAGGCACACTCATACTAGAAGTTGAGAGATAGAATGACCCTTCTTGAGGTTTGAGCCAATAGCAATAAAATATAAGGTTGGTATCGAGCGTATACCAAAACATCGACTAAGGATGGTTAATCCAATCATAAATTGGATAGAATTGGGGGTAAAGTCGTTCAGAGCTATCTTATAAGGTCGGCTAAGTTCTATGAGGTTGCGCTGAAGGGAAATTTTGAGGACAAAATAAATTTGGTCTACGAAAAATGCATAAAAGCCCTTAATTAGGAGGTTTGTCGAAGGACTCACCGACTTTACGAGCTCGAAAATCCCAGGCTCTGGTAAGCTCGCACTCGTGGATGAGCAAGGAGAGTTGGTCGCCAGACCAAGAGGTTAAAGGGTTTTGATGTACAAGTTAAACCATTTCAGAAGCGGTGTTGGCTTTTTCGCCTTCGACCACAGTGACTTGTCGAAAGGCCTTAAAGAGATGGGAACGGATAAAATTAGGGTTGCTTAAAGGTTTCAGTAATTATCTACGATAGAGTTGAGTTTGTTATGAGAAGAACTGTTCGAAGAGGTGTTTTTTAAGGATCTCTCTCTTGTGTTATGGTTAATTTTTTAGTCTATTTTATTGTGTAAAAAGTTCAGGTCCTGATTCATTAGGTAGTCTATTGAACGAGAAAAACAATTGTTCATACACCTTTCTTGCAAAAATTTGATCTATGGGTTAAGATTGAGTGTAAGTGTTAATCTTTGGTGTTCTGGTCCCTTCGTGAGTTGTTGTTACCTGGTAAAACTTTCATTGAATTGCCCCGAGCCAAACTCCAAAAGCCTCGGTCGAGATGTTCAGCTGTCATTTGCCTCGGGCCGCTGCCAGCGTAACTACACACGTGCCCCGTGCCGCGCCATATCGCTAGTGTCGCCCCGCGCATGTTCCAGTACCGTTTCATGTCGCCAGTGCCCCCGCATGCATGTCCCTGCATTGACCGCGAGTCCCCAAGTGACTGCCCGTGTCGCCCCGCGTCCAGCAGCCACATACCGTACCTACGCGCGCCCAAACGAGTGCAACAACCACCAGCCGGCCCTTAGGCGCCTCAGCGCCACCATCCGCCGTCCAGCACCCGCGCCCCAGCCACACAAGCAAGCTAGACAATGCCCAGACCGGCCAGCCAGCACCCGGTACGCGCCTAGCCCGTGCCCGTGCCCGTGCCGAGCTCGCAACGCCATTTTCTCGCTTTTCCCAAACCGTTTGACTAATTTTTGACCCGTTGACCTCGTTTTTCATGTTGAATCTATTTTCGATGTTTTTAAATGATTTTTCCGAGTCTAACCTTCAAATCCAAGAGTTTCAAATTCCACAAAATTCCACGAACTACTTAGTTCGATGATGATCGACTAAATATGAATTCTCGTGAATTATCCTAAGTGCCAAGATAATAATATTGATAATTGCTAGATGGTATGATCAATGTTTGCTTGTGGACCATGTAACCTATCGTTGGATGCGTGTTTGTTCCATTTTTGTTACATTTTTTCTTATTGTTTTGTCATTCTTTTTCCCCCATTTTAGGTCTTTTTGTTGGTTTTTAGTTCGTTTTGTTGATTATTGCGTGTTTTCCTTTATTTTGGTTGTCTTTCTATTTTTCTTGTGTTTTCCCGGTTTTTCTTCATTTTGGTGTGTTGGTCGAAAGCCAGTGAGGAATTGATTTAGACTGAACATTGACTGGGCAGTCATGGTTGCATAGAAGGGTTCGTTAATGACATGTGAGAAAAAGCGGAGCTCAATTTTGAGCTTAGACGAGTCCGAACGGGCACAAAATGCAAAGTCGCATGGAACACGTCTTTGGTATGCTGGTCATAAGCTTTTGGAGAATAGGATTTCAAGAATAATTTGGCCATGCAAGCATCATTGAATAGAGGGGTTCGTTAACGATGCATAGGAAAAAACGGAACTCAATTTCGAGTTCGGACGAGTTCAAACGAGCCTAAAACGTGAAGTCGCACACTGCAGTCGCGAGGGGATCCGCGAGCCGCGAGGATTTTTCTGCACTGAAAGATCGCGGACATGGGGCAAGTCGCGGCCGGGGAGGCTGAAATTCGCAGAAAAAAAAATAATTTCCTAATTTTGCTCGCTAGTGGGGGTGAAGTGGTCGATTTTTGGGGCTTGTTTTGAGGAGCATACACCTGAAAAAGGGGATTGGAGACCAAGAAACATGTTTCTCCTCATTCTACTCCTCATTATCTTCTTATATTCTTCACCTTTCTCTTCAAGGGGGATTCATCTTCTCTTTAGTTTTTCTTAAAAAGTCTCTCTTAAGTTTTTCTTTGGTTTGGAATTTTGGGGAAGGATATTTTCAAGACTTGTTGCAATTTGGATTTGGCTTGTACTTGCATTTGACATTAGATAGCATATTATTAGTAAGTTCTCCTTCTCATTATGTTGATGATGATGATGATGGCTTGGTATGATATGAATGTTTGTGTTGAATCAATTATGAGTAGCTAATCCTCTATCTAGGGTTAGGGTATAATCATTCTGGTTTGTTCTCGTTTATGTGCATGACGATTGCTCAATCCTGACAAGTTGTTTTAATTATGAATTGATAAAATCATACTTGATAAATTTTTATAACCTAAGAGTGACACTTAGGTTAATTTTTTTATATAATCGAAGAGTGACACTTCGATTTGTAGTTGAATATTGATTTGTTGGGTTAGAATTTGTTAATTCTACATGATTAGTTGATTAAACACTTTCTAATTGAATTGAGACTTTTAGAACCGAAAGGGGAGGAGTCGTAGAGATAATCGATTTCAAAACCGAGAGGGGAGAAGTTGGTGAAACTTGGCTCATTGAGAGTAGACATGTTCGGAGACGTATGTTCTATGTGTTAATTGTTTTATTATTTTGGTCGTTTATGTTTATCTGCATGTTACGAAGAGTTATTGAGGATAAACCGCTAAAGGAATTAATTAGTCGAACCAATTAACCGAGTTATTGATTGCCTATAAATGTGTGTACAACCGGAAGCGATTATCCCCGATACCCTAGCCCGTTTATATCTTTTTGAATTGCGTTTGTGAGTTGCGACATTTAAATTGCTTATTTTACGAATCAATAGCTAATAATCAAAACTGACAACTTTGGTTAGAGTGTTTAGGAATATTTTCGTTTTTGTGAATTGAATACCCGTACGATTTAATCCACCTAACCTTCCTTGAGAACACGACCCGGTGTTCGAATCTTTCGATTCTACTCTGGTAAAATAAACTACAACAGGAGACCAAGAAACATGTTTCTCCTCATTCTACTCCTCATTATCTTCTTATATTCTTCACCTTTCTCTTCAAGAGGGATTCATCTTCTCTTTGGTTTTTCTTAAAAAGTCTCTCTTAAGTTTTTCTTTGGTTTGGAAGTTTGGGGAAGGATATTTTCAAGACTTGTTGCAATTTGGATTTGGCTTGTACTTTCATTGACATTGGATTGCATATTATCAGAAGTTCTTGTCATTATGTTTATGATGATGATGATGGCTTGGTATGATATGAATGTTTCTGTTGAATCATTTATGAGTAGCCAATCCTCTAGCTAGGGTTAGGAGATAATTATTTCGGTTTATTCTCGTTTATGTGCATGACGATAGCTCAACCTTGACGAGTTGTTTTAATTATGAATTGATAAAATCATACTTGATAAATTGTTATAACCTAAGAGTGACACTTAGGTTAATTTGTTGATATAATCAAAGAGTGACACTTCTATTTGTGGTTGAATATTGATTTGTTGGGTTAGAGTTTGTTAATTCTACATGATTAGTTGATTAAACACTTTCTAATTGAATTGCGACTTTTACAACCGAAAGGGGAGGAGTCGTAGAGATAATCAATTTCAAAACCAAGAGGGGAGAAATTGGTGGAACTTGGCTCGTTGAGAGTAGACATGTCCGGAGACGTATTGTCTATGTGTTAATTGTTTCATTAATTTGCTCGTTTATGTTTATCCGCATGTTACGAAGAGTTATTGAGGATAAATCGCTACATTAATTAATTAGTCAAACCAATTAACCGAGTTATTGATTGCCTATAAATGTGTGTACAACCGGAAGCGATTATTCCCGATACCCTAGCCCGTTTATATCTTGTTGAATTGCGTTTGTGAGTTGCGACATTTAAATTGCTTATTTTAGGAATCAATAGCTAATAATCAAAACCGACAACTTTGATTAGAGTGTTTAGGAATATTTTCATTTTTGTGAATTGAATACCCGTGCGATTTAATCTAGCTAACCTTCCTTGAGAACACGACCCCGTGTTCGAATCTTTCGATTCTACTCCGGTAAAATAAACTACAACAAAATGGCACCGTTGCCGGGGAAGGTTTAGGAATTAATACGTGCGTCTATTCATTTGTTTTTGTATTTCTCTTTATTTTTGTGATTTATTATTTCCGTGTTTCTCTTTGTTTCTTGTTTTGTTGTTCTTATTAGTTGGTTAATTTTTGGGGTGTTTGCTATTTACTTTCCTTTGTCTATCTTTGGTATTTGTAACCCGTTGCTTGTTTGAGTGTATGCGTACCAGGAGTGGTCATGAACTCACTCCGAACGACAAATCATCAAACTCGAACAACCAAAGTGGTATGGCTCGAAACGAGGGAGAGAAAGTGAACAACCCCCGGCGGTATCTTCTCCGCGACTTGGCCCAACCGGTAATTGGGCGGGTGACTTCGTGCATCCGATTTGGACTGGCGGCTCAGAACTACGAGTTCAAGACGATAAACTATAACCAACTCCCATCCTTTCACGACCTCCCCAATGAAGATCCGCTCCACTTCATTCGCGAGTTCTACAATGTCCTCCAAACCTTTCCACTTCAAAATCTCACGGAGGACCAGTTGAAAATGAGGTGCTTTCCCGAGGCACTTAAGGACTGCGCTAAAGCATGGTTTATGACGCTTGCTCCCGACTCTCTCACCACTTGGGAGCAAGTGTATTCGAAGTTCATCTGGAGATACTATTCCCACCAGAAGACTCAAAAGCTCCGATCACAAATTGTCTCTTTTGCCCAACAGCCGAACGAGCCGCCTCACGAGGCATGGGAATGCTTCAAAGACCTTCAGAGGCAATGCCCACACCCGCCTTATTGATGAACAACTTCTACCACTCCCTCCACCAAAACCTTCAGTACATGGTGTACAATGCAGCCGGCGGAGATATCGGTGCAAAGACGGCCGAGGAGATGATGGATATTTTTTAGACGATGAGTGCTAACTCGTCTCAAAAGAGCAGTCAAGGGAAGAAGGCGATGGTACATGAGATAGCTCCCGGGCAAGATACGATAGCTCATCGAATAACAAAGCTCACGGAGCAGATGCGGCTATTGAATGCCAGAGGAGGTTCACCGGTTCAGACCATGGCCGTGAGTGTGTGCGGCGCATGTGGAGCTCAGGGACACAGTTCTGATGTATGCCCATCGACTATCGAGCCGAATTATGGAGGACATTATGTAGATGAAAATGCTCTACAAGGATACCAGAACCGACTAGTCAACGACCACTACTCCAACACATACAACCCAGGGTGGAAAAATCACCTAAATTTCTCGTGGTCCAATAACAACAATACCCAGCAGTCCCTACAAAACTTCATGCAACAACAAAACTGCCCCAACTTCGCTCCCCAACAACACATGAGACCAAACTACCATCAACAACAACCGCAAGTCGGCCCCAGCTCATTCACTGACGACAGGTGGGACAAGATCCTCTAGTTTATGATGAACCAAGAGTCGGCTGTCAAGAATCTAGAGACGCAAATAGGCCAGCTAGCCACACAAGTCGGAATCCTCGAGACCGAAAGGGAAAAGGAAAAGTTACTGAGTTTGCCGGAACATGTGAATGCGGTGACTGTGATTGTGCCCGAGGAGAAATTAGAAGAAGCCCCAGTGACAACACCACCTGAGCCCACCTTACACAAGTCCCCAAACCCATACAGACCGAGAATCCCCTTCCCAGGCCGACTTTTGGAGGAGAAGGACCGCACAATGATTCGGGACCTCCATGCGATGTTGGCCAAGGCCAATGTTGACTTATCTCCTCCCAACGTGATGAAGAAGATACCAGCCTGTGTGAGATTTTTAAAGGAAATAGCAGTGATGTGCTCGACTGTGAGGTGAAAAGTGTCTTTCAGCATCACTTTCCTAAGAAAGAAATAGACCCGGAGGCTTCATGATTAACATTGCCTTCGGAAATGAGAATGGGGCTTTGGGGATGCTTGATCTGGGAGCAGGAATAAACCTCATGCCACATATATCGACAGCTCGAGCTTAGGGGTTTGAAGCCCACTCGGATGCGCTTACAGCTTACCGATCGCTCACTCCGTCAGCCCGAAGGAATTGTGGAGGATGTGCTCATTCGAGTTGGGAAATTGATCGTCCCCGTAGACTTTGTTGTCCTTGATGTGGGGGGAGTTCGAACGAATGGGAAAGAGCACACCATCCTCCTTGGGTGACCGTTCATGGCAACCACAGACACAATGATCGAGGTCAATAGGGGGAAGCTAACCATGACAGCGTTGGGTGAATCCATTGTCATTTTCGTCTGGGAGAATCGACCAGAGCCACAGGCAAATTCTATAGAAGAATTCATGACCCTTAGGGCGATTGAGCAGCTTACTGAGGAAGTGTGTATGTGCGAGTACGCAAGGAGGTCATTGCAGGGTCGTTCCCATGTCGAAATAGGAAGCCACCCCAACCGCCACACTTCACCTCCCACACCGAGTTCATGAGAGTCGCCCCGGTCCCAATGGGGCGAGAGATTTGATTTTCCAGACGGCCGCCATTGTTCGGGGCTCGACTACCACCAACCTCCACTAGTACCACCGTACGCACAGTGACTTGTCACTGTGCTTTGTACGTTTTTCTTTCCCTTTCTCTTTTATTTTGTACAGTTTGTTTTATTTTGGAGTCGGTTAATTATGTGGTACCACTCTCTTTCACTGAGGATCGACAATGGGGACATTGTCCGATTTTAAGTGTGGGGGAGTTTTTACGTGTTTACATAGCTTTATGGTTGACCAGGTCTAGTTCTTTTATGTTGTTTTCATTTTCTGCTTTTGTTTGGTGTCCTATCTTGAGTCAGTTGTGTGTTTTTCTATGTATGGATTGTTGTGGATTTGATATTGGTTGATAATTATTGATGAAGTTGAGGAGATGTGATGATGATTATGACTAGCTTATCTTGGTGAACTTGATTGGTCATTTTGTTGGACATTTATTTACCTTATCTGAGGTTTGAGCCTTAACTTGTTTCTTCTGAGATAGTGGTCGGAATCACTATTAGTTAGAATTTTCCTTGAGTCTACTCCGAAATGAATCGGTTGGATTTGTGTAATGTGAACATGATTGAGGCTTTCTTTGAATGTTCTTTCCCCATATCGTTTTGTAGAAATAATTTCGCTAGTCACCCCCTTTGAGCCTTACTGATGTTATTTCTTTTATAACCTCGTGACAATGATATTGTGGATTGGTGTGGAGTTATATATATTTATAAAATAAAAAAAAAGAAAAAAAAGAAAGTGAAAAATGAAATGAAATCAAAGGGAAATAAACACCCTAAGGTTTCCATTCACACAAAAAAAAAAATAAAAATGGGACCGAATGGATTAGTTAGAATATCCAAAGGGTTCAAAAAAAAAATTGTGTATATATTTGAATAATGCGAGTAGCGTATTGACTTGTGAGGATATGGGAGGAAACGGTTGGTGCTTGACAACCGGAGGAGTTCATGCTTATGGTTAGGTGAGTGACTTGGGTTGATTTGATTTTTGTTAAGCCACTTAGCTTATATTTACCTGACCCGATCCAAAGAGCCTACGTTACATCCCTAAAAGTCCTCTTGATTCATTATTGCATGAATTTCACTGTTTTAGAGTAAGAGTTAGATGATAGGAAAACTTATGATTGATTCGACTAACGACCAATTTGAGCGTCCCCATTTCATATTCATATAGGAAACTGTGTGAGTCATATATGTATTATATTACCGTGCTTGAGAGTTTGTCTTTTCAAGACATATAGTTCGAGTTGTAATTGGGGTATGCTATATTGGTTATTGGAAGTCTCCTCATCTAAGTTGATTAACTCGAAACTTATCTTGTCTGAAACTATTATCCATGCTTATTTGCTTATTTTCTCTTCTGTTCTATTCGTGTCTTTTTGTTCGGGACGAACAAAGGTTTAAGTGTGGGGGAGTTGTTTGTTCCATTTTTGTTACGTTCTTTTTTATTGTTTTTTCATTCTTTTTCCCCCATTTTAGATCGTTTTGCTGGTTCTTAGTTCATTTTGTTGATTTTTATTTTGGTTCTCTTAATGTTTTTCATATGCTTTTCCCGGTTTTTCTTCGTTTTTGTGTGCAGGTCGAAAGCCTGTGAGGAATCAATTTAGCTCGAACATTGACCGAGCAGTCATGGTTGCGTAGAAGAATTTGTTAATGACATGTGGGAAAAAGCAGAGCTCCATTTCGAGCTTGGACGAGTCCGAACGGGCCTAAAATGCAAAGTCGCGCAGAACACGTCTTTGGTGTGCTGGTCATAAGCTTTTGGAGAATAGGATTTCAAGAATAATTTGGCCATGCAAGCATCATTGAATAGGGAGGTTCGTTAGCGACGCATAGAAAAAAAGGAAACTCAATTTCGAGTTCGGACGAGTTCAAACGAGCCTAAAACGTTAAGCTGCGCACTGCAGTCGCGAGGGGATCCGCGAGCCCGCGTGGATTTTTCTGCGCTCAAAGGTCGTGGCCGTGGAGGCTGAAATTTGCAGAAAAAAAAATAATTTCCTCATTTTTCTCGCTAGTGGGGGTGAAGTGGTCTATTTTGGGGCTTGTTTTGAGGAGCATACACCTGAAAAAGGGGTTTGGAGACCAAGAAACATGTTTCTCCTCATTCTACTCCTCATTATGTTCTTATATTCTTCACCTTTCTCTTCAAATGGGATTCATCTTCTCTTTGGTTTTTCTTAAAAAGTCTCTCGTAAGTTTTTCTTTGGTTTGGAAGTTTGGGGAAGGATATTTTCAAGACTTGTTGTGCAACATCCCTCTACTTAGGGCCAATTTTTTGCAAATGTTACCTTCGAAAACGCTTATAAATTTTTTCACAATCATTTGCAAACTTATCTCGGGATGCTGCTAAAAACTTATTTGCTTTGAAGATCCGTTTTCCTTAACTAGGTCTATCAACTGGTTTAGACTTTAAGAAAATCAGATTTAAATCTTTTATCGAATCTTGCATTTTTAACTGGTCCCGTTCGTACTGGCGAACTGGTTAAATTATTTAAGTCTGAAAGTACTGTCATGCAAGTTCAAAATAATAGCAAGCATAGCGAAAAGTCTGAAAATGCGTGGAAATATTAGTTACACAAAACATGATAACAAATGTCCCTGGAACGGCTCGCTGTGCCATCTCCATGACCACAACCACCACAGCTCGACTCACGCCTGCCCGCCGACCCTGCCATCTAAAAATATAAAGTGAGGGTGAGTACGGTCCACTTGTACTCCATAAAAACCCATTCTAAAGTAAACAACAATAATAATAATGATATCAAAGAAACCGGTATATATAAGTAAACTGAAATCTCCCGGAACACTATGGCCGATACCTCCCGGAACACTCTGGCCGGTAACCGTGTGCACACTCTGGTGGTATAACTAGGGCGAACTGGGCCTTAACCCCAAGCGGATAAAACTCATGTACATACCTGAACGTGATATCGACTATTATACTCAATGTATAACCCAGACTGGGTCGCCACCTAATCTGCTTTGAAAATATGTAAGTGCGGCTGTGCTGGTAGCTGACTCCTCAAACTTCATAAAAATATAACCAAACAAATATACTAAGTACTATGCTCGTCATATGCTCAATAATATGCTAAGATGCTCTACTCTATCAGATTACTCATCTGGATATAAAGGAACGCTCTATGGGTTCACTAAAATACTTCTAAGTCCAAAAAAATAGACTGATCTACTCAACTGATCTGGTTTGGCTCGGAAAATTACTTAAATTTTCGAAATAAGACTCGGACCGAAAATCACGAACCAAAACTGACTCGAACCGCCGGCTAAACCGGCCGGTTCGCTCACTAACTGAATCGGGTCGGGCTAAATCGGATCGGGTCGGACCGCCGGTTCACTCTGGACCGGGTGGTGACGAGCTGCATGGACTAGCCGGGCTCGGTACCGGGCTGGGCCAGCTGGGTCCCTGGCACGGTATTAGGCACGAGCTAGGTGCGATCGGCCTCGGTGCTAGGCGCTGCTGGGCGCGGGCACGGGCCCTGGCACGAATGGTGCCCCTAGGTGCTGCTGGGCATGGCTAAGGTGGCTGGGTGCTCTGGTGCGCTGCTGGCGCGAGCACGGGCACGACTGGTGCCACTCGGGTGCTACTGGGCACAGCCGAGGGTCACTGGGAGTGTTGGCACCCTGCTGGGCACGATCGAACATGAGGGACGCGGGGCTGACGCGTACCCGGGCTGACTGGGCACTGGGCGTGCGGCTGGCACGACCCGAGTGCGTCTGGCACGAGAACTGACACGGCCAGGCACTACTCGCGCGGCTCGGGCGCGGCTAAGGATGTCAGGGTGCTGCCGGGCGACCCTGGGCATGCGGGCGTGCTACTGGGCAAGTCCCGGGCCAACTGATTGCTTGGGCGTGCTGCTGGGCACGTCTCGTGGCCTCTGAACACGGCTCGGGTTCACTAAGGCGCGACACTGAACACTCGGGTGCGCTGCTGGCACGACCTGAGGTCGACTCCGTGTGGCACAAGCGTCTGGATCGAGGTCACCCGTGCACTGACGCTGGGACAGCGCTGCCAAGCGCTGTCGGAGGTGCTCTGGCGCGACTGGCACTGAGACCTTGCTGGGGCACTGCCTGGCCTCTGCGACGCGGCACGGGCACGGCACGCGCGACTGGCGCGGCTGGTGACCCTAGCCGGTCCTTGCCGGACTTCCGTCCACTTTTTCCGGTGATTACTGAACCAACCCAACATAATATGACATAATAAAGTTAAAAATTTCAAAAGTCACTGAGAGACCTCGGTTGGTTAATGAGGTGGGCTTATAGGGCCGATTAGGCACGAGGCCACACTATGTCACCAAAAATGAACATGCTCAACATGCAATTTGACTTAGGGCCAAATAATCTACATCAAAAATCATTGCTATTGAGGCTAGGACATTGGCTAAATACTTGCATGCACATAGACTTGGTTCGGGGGTGAAAATGGCTCAAATTCACTAACCAACTTGACCGAACATATGAACTTAAAGCATGCTAATCTTTTAACCATGTCATACTCATGATTTTTGAGGATTTGCTAAGCTATGAAACTCGGCCATATCATGCATGTACATAAAAGTCCGAAATTAGGGCTTGGAGTTTTGAAAATTCGGAACTCAACATTTATCACATGCATGGCATCATTTCTATACATGATAATTCCTATTTTATCATGAATAGGCTGAGAAAAATGGAGTTCACGAGATTACCTTGCTCAAAGAACGAAATGGTGCAAGAATGGCCTTCTAGGACTAAACTCGCGGCCTTGGTGACTTGCCTCGACTTTCGGGCTTGAATGGCTGAGGAGGATAGCCTCAAGAGACTTAGAAAAATCCAAACAATGTTTGGATAATGATAAGCCTCGAGATAACTAGGCTGGAACAAGCTGAACACAAGCACTCCTCCTCCTCGGAGTCACACGCGCGCGCTAGGCTGGGGCTCTCTCTCGATTTTTCAAGTGACCAAGAGCTGAAATGCTGCTGAGAAGTTCCCCTTTTATGGCTGAGAGGGCGGAGGGAACAATGCACAAAGTGGAGACAAGACTAGTGGCCTCTCTCTCTTCACGCGCATGGGGACTTGGTGGGTGGCCTTGCGACTGATTTGCACGGTCTTCTGGGGCATCTTGCAGAGTATAATATGGTGGGGGAGCAGGTCTGGTCGGCTGGAGCACATGAGGGGACAAGGTATGACATGATCCCATTAAAATATTAGCACCCATACTCCACTACATGCTTAATGATGCTTTGATTATCCTTAAACTTTCTCCAGCCTTTCTTAGGCTTAATTAACCCCTCATTACTCTGCTAATACTTGCCAGACTTGGGCCATAGGATTGGGCTTGGGAATCATCAAGAATTGGGCCAACAATTGGACTCGCGCGCTGGGCTGGCGCTAGGGCCAGGCGCGGCCTTGCTGGGCTAGGCGCGCGGCATTGCTGGGGCTGCGGCTTGGGCTTGCGCGAGGGCTGGAAATGTCACACTCTTGGGCCGAAATAATACTAATTCATGGCTGAACTTAAGTGTTGCCAACAATTAGAAAAATATCTTGCAACTCGCCATGGCTTGGCTCGACATGAACTCGCGTGGCACTTGGGCCACACCCTTGGCTTAGGCTCGGCATCATATGGGCCGAGGACTTAGGCTTGCCCAAGGCTGAATAATGGCCTCACTTAGGTGCCACAAGACTTAGAAAAAATTCCCTCAACACTCGGTAATAACTTGGTGCGGACTTGGCGCGGCTTTGGCCCTAACTCGCGAACCCTAGGCGCGAGTGATCTCGAGGCCACGCACGAGCTAGGTGCGGTATATCCGACCGAGGGAAATGATATCGAAGGCTCGATAAAAATGATCTCATACTTAGAAAATATTCTAAGTAAGGCTGTGAGCACAACTAGGGCTCGAACAGGACTCGACACTACTAGGGCTCGAGAGTTGGCTACGCGCGAACTAGGCGCGATACTCGTGACCGAACGACTCGGTTCCGGACACGGCTTGACTTGGAAGATTTATCGAAACATACTCGGTCTCGATTATTCGTCAACTGGAAATATTAATTCCGACTGAATAAAATCCATTACTAAAATAAATGGACCGGAATTAATAACTGAAATTGAATAGCTGATAACTGGGTTCGGAACTCAAGACGAGCAGTATTAATAAAAGGAAAAATAGTTCAAACTCGAAACTAAAACTGATCACTTTTATTAATACAGAACTGGGCTATTACATGTTGCAATTTGGATATGGCTTGTACTTGCATTTGACATTGGATTGCATATTATTAGTAAGTTCTCCTTCTCATTATGTTTATGATGATTGGTCATTATGCTAGTGTTTCCAATGTGACAAGATTGGTCATTATGCTAGTGTTTGTCCGGAGAGCGGTCCGCTGCAATACGAGCAACAGCAACATTGACAGGGTCAGTTGTGATCGACAGGAACCGATGGTGGAGCGGCGAGTCATAAATGATAAAGTTTTATGCTCATCTCAATTCGTTTATCTTCTCTTTAATCTATTTTTTGAGTAAAACTATTCCAAACTCTTATTTATTTCGTTGTGAAAACATGTTTTCGAGATTTGAAACCATGGGTTTATTTCCTCTCGAATTCTTAGCCAATTCCTATTTACCTTCTGTTTGGAAAATGACTATGTTTTGAAGACATGTTTGTGAATAAGACTAAGCATCTTTGACTTCGCAGGGAGCCGCAGATTCATAAAGTACTAATCGGTCGACAGTTGCAGTCGGAAGGGTCAAGACAAGTTAGCCTTTCGAGTACTCAACAGGAGCCGCAGATTCATAAGGGTACTTGGATGGAGATCGAATTAGCGGAGTAGGCGTCTGTGGATAGTGGTGTTCAACATTACTAGTCGTGGGAATCATCCTGCGATATAAGGTTGTGCCGAGCAACTTAGTGATCATTTCCTATGCCAATGACGAGTGTTGTCTCGAGTTGGCAAGATAGGACTTCTGCAGTGGCATTGGACGAAGCCTTAGTATGCGAGTAGAGGCAATGTGTTCGATAGGTGCCGAAGCTGCGGAGAGAATAATGTGAGAGTTGTATGGATTGGGATAAATGGTGGACGTAGAATTCAATTTCATGCCTTGAACCTAGCCTTGTTTTGTTTTAAATTGCTAGGTTATTATGTTTAACTGGAAATGTTTGGGAATGACCATGAAGAAAATTCTTGTGGTAATTGCCTTTGATTTTGTTGGGGAAAACTTGGGTTATATTTTTCTTGTCAAAACCTGGAACCGAAAACCGACCGTGGCCGGGTGTACCCATGGGAAGTTGTAATGTCCCGTTTGATTATGGAATATTTGGGAATTATTATAATTATTATTATTTATCTTTATTTGTTGTTATTATTATTATTATTAATTGAATGCTAAATGTTATTGAATGTCTAATATGATTTATTGGTCAAATTGCGATTAAATGCCTAATTGTCTAAATATTTTTTAATTGCCAAGTTGTAATTAAATGCTTAACTGTCTTCATGTTATCATTATTTAAATAAAATGTGTATTTGTATTATTGTTAATATTATTATTTTAATTTGTTTGTATTATAAATATATAAGTAAAACCCGGTTTATTGATTAATTTGTTGAGCCCGAGAAAACCGAATCCCGAACCAGCCTCAAAACCGGCCCGATCCGAACCGCCCGCGTGTGTGTGTGTTATCTTGTTTAGCAAGATTAGTAAACATAATCTACTTAAATTGTCCTCTATCTCTTTCGCTCACCAAGAACCCGTAGCTTTTCTCATCGCAAGAACAGAGAAATCCAATCCCTCTCTCGTTGTGTGAATAAATCCCGTTGTCTTCATTCACACGCAAGCAGAAGGAAAATCCCAAACCCTCATCTGTTCATCTTATCGTGCCATCAAAATCCCTCTCCCTTTTCTCTTCAATTGTTCCCGTCGATCCCCTCGCCGCCGCCGCCGCCGCCACGAGCCGGTCATCACCGGTGAAAACCTCGCAGCGTCTCTCCGCCGCGTTGCTCCTCGTCGGGTCGCTGCTGCTCCAAGCCGGCCGTTTCAGACCTTCCTCCTTGAAGCCTCTCCGATGGACCCTTGCCATTGCAGCATCGCTGGCGAGAACCAGTCCGGCGAGCCCGTCCTCCATCGCCGTGAGCCAACAGCAACTCCGGCGAATCCTTGCCGGCCCAACCAAATCGCTGCTGAGTCATTGCGAGCCCTCTTCCGCCGGCGAGTTAATCCTCCGCGGGAGCCTGCAGCCTCCTTCCCGGCGACCCCGAGTGCCGCTGCTCCTCCGCAAGCCGCCATCCTTCATTCACGGTCCGCCGGCGAGACCAACCTCTGCGAGCAGCCCCTTCCGGCGACCCACCACCGTGCGCAGGCGCCGTCTCCGCCGTACTGGAGCCGCTGCTCCACCGTGAGCCTCAGCCGAACCCCGTCAAGGAAGGCCGTGACCCTGCTGCTCCTCCGTGAGTCCCTTGCAAGCCGCGTGTTGCCGTTCGCGCCGTCAACCCTCGTTCGTCCCGTTTTTTGAACGTTTCCCGAGAACGGTAACAACGGCTTGAACCTTACGTCTTTTCACTTCATATGTATTGATTGCGATTTCATGTTTAAGTGTCGTTTGAATGTGTTTTATGAATATATAAATGCCTATGATTTTATGTGTTTGTAATTGGTTCAATACAATTATTGTGTGTAGACGAGCTCTTCGATTTTGAGAAATCAAGTGAGACCTCGTAATTCGTGATTAGGGTACTGTGGACTAGAACATAAAGAGTCCGTGGCCTTATAGTAAAGGCCTCGGACGAGAATCATGTGTTATGTATCGTGTGTAAATTGTCGAACTTGTTTAGTGGCTATTTTTGTAATAAAATCATAATAAATTGCTCGGTAGTCCGATTGCCTTGAAATTTTTAATGTAATTGTCTCTGTTACTTTTGAAGCTTGTAAAAAAAGTTCATAATTTTATGAGGTTTGTAGCTATTTTGATTAATTAAGATGATTTTTGGTCAGTTTTATGTTAAGTGCATAATAAATTGATGTATGATCGAAATAGGCTTATATTCGAGTATGTTGTGTCTCTGGCCGGTATAGATGTTGTGTAAAATTTTCATTGTATTTGGAGTCTGTTAGCTTAAGTAAATAATTGTTTTGTGTTTCTGCTAGAAATTGTTTTAATTTTGAAAAATCGGTCTGATGCTGAAAAATTCTGATTTTTGGTTGAAATGCCGTTTTTGTGGTATAGATCATGCTGTGAAAATATTGGAATTTTTGGAGTTCATTTAAGTTTAGTTCTAGTAAAAATTTGAAACTTGCTGAATATGTAGCAATTTTAATAAATGGTATGTTAGGAGTTTAGGGCTGAGATTTTTATACACTGCTATTCACAGACTGAGGTTCATTTGATAAAAATTTCAAAGTTTGAATCATTCATTTGGTATGGTTGTTAATTTATGCTTGTTTTTGCCATAAATCTGCTCGAATTTTATAAAATAGCATACTTTGAGTTTGGGGCTGAAACTTGGTGGTCTCTCTAATTACTAGGAGGTGAATTTTTGGTTAAACTTTCAGAGCCTAACTCACTTGATAACCTGACCAACTTATTTTTGTGTTTAAAATCTAGTATTTTCAAATATATAACTTTTGCAATAAAAACTGTAAAACGGCTCGCCTTCCGTTCCTTTGAGTGTTTGACTTAGTCAATCTTTGTTTTGGATTATGTGACTCCCATGTGTATTTGGGTGAGTCTTAGTGTCGAGTCTAACTATTTCAACGTCCACAGGACTTCACGAACAAATTAGTCGTCGTATTTCTACGATCTCCTCTCTTGCCTGGAGGAAGGTGGAACTTTGACACGAGAAATTGCGTGAGCCCGTAAAGCCCGGTTGGGTCATAGCTCATGACCACCAAACGAAGCGAAGTTTAGTCAAGACTTGGGGAAACGCCAGTGGAGGTCTGGTCTCAAAGTCTATTCTTTCTTCTCCCATCACTGCCTTTGGGGTCCGGGCAGATTATCGGAATTTCTCAATCTACTAGGTTTGAGTAAGTCGCTGAGTCCGACATGGGAGCAAGCTCCAACCTCACGAACAACTTAGTCGATTCAAGTTCGACTAAGTAAGATTGTGATTTCCGTTTAAGTCAAAATAGATGATGATTTTAGCATCTGGACTTAATGTAGGTGCTTGACGAGTCGAGCTTGCCGCCTATTCGTGCTTCTGTATTATCTCCTGCTGTTATCGAGGTGGGTTTTATTAAAAATTGTCTATGCAATAAATTGTTTACCTTACTTGTATATGATCAATGTATGCTTACGAATCATGTAGCCTTCGATGTGAGCGGTACCGACCGTCGAATGGTTGTCCCCGTATTTATGAAATGAAAACCCGAGGGGTTACTCCTACTGACTGGGCACCGATAGAAGCCCAAGGGGGATTCGGTGTATAAGCCAGAGGGGCATAGACGTAGTGTCATAAGGCCTAAGCACGCGTATGATACGTAAGGCCTAAGCAGGCATACGTTACGTAAGGCCTAAGCAGGCATACGATACGTGGACCAGCAGTAGTCTATTGGTATAAATGTGCACATGAGTCTGAACACTGTGAATTTATGATGAAACCTGGGATACTTAATTGATTCTTATACATGCTGTGATCATACTTTCTCTGTTACTGTTTGTTATGTAAATGTTTATTGCATAGTGGTGAGCACTACGATTTCCAACTGTGCTCATCCCCACCTGAAATTAACGTTTCAGGTTAAGCAAGGCAGGTACGATGGCGGAGTAGAGCGAGTGGTAGTCGGTCTATGTGACCGGTTATTAATTGAATTTGCTTCCGCTATATTTACGAATATTTACGAGTTATGCATTTTCGAACATTAAGAATTTATGATGTATTGAGATACTATCGGGGAGATGCCCCGTTGACATTGTCATGTCTTAAAATTTGAGTTTTATTTTGGGAACCCGTTTTGGGTGATTTATGGATTTATGGTTCCCATTTTGGGAGTTTGATGATTCATGTTATGAAATTTGATATTAAGTTATGGAAATGTTTTGAAATAAATGGGTAACGACTTAAATATGTTTGGATTAAATTTTGAAAAATTTATTCTGATATTTTTGGAAGTCCAGAATATCTTTAAAAATCAAAGTGGGGCGTTACAGTTTGGTATCAGAGCCAGTCTGTGTTTCTGTAGACTGGTATGCGTGAATTATGTGAAATACTTGTATAAAATGATGTAGTATATGACCACTCGCTTCTGTCATGCCGCGCCAACTCAGGTATGAATACTTGGGTAATATTAAATTGTTTATGTGAAGTATTATGATATTATGAGATGTAAACCAGGGCTTAGGAATTTATCCTCTTACTTTTAAACGTTCTGGAACTCTAGATGAGTGGCGAACCTTAGTTGTATGAACTTGAACTCTAGCGATATAGAGTTAAGTTCTAACTTGAGGTTTTGTTTGTTAGAAATTTGATATGGTGTTATCGACCTGAGTTCTGTGTATAACAGTCCTCTCGATGTATTTTGGTGTCTTCGAAAGAGGACCATTCGCGAGCCATCTCGAAAGCAGAAGGCTTAAACGAAGGGAGCAGACAACCGAAGAAGTCCCAAGTGTGGGATATTCGGAGGTCTGTAACCATGGTTCTTAAGACCATCAGATGTGTATTTGACCCCCAGTCAAGTGCGAGCTGGAGTAGAGTCTGGGTGCCTTGTGCATACTTAATGTCTGACCCCTAGGAGTGTTGGGGAAACTTAATGCGTGACACTATCGCAACTCTTGAGAGTGACTAGGCCTAGAGAAAGACGACAGTGACCTATTCTTTTGCGAAAATTCTCAAACGAAAGAATCCGACCTTGTTCTTAAGGCGGATAGACCGATCCGACACCGCGTGAATAGTTTGTGCCGCAATTTTGAGTGACATTTCTGTCTTGAAGAAGACGTAAAAAATTCTCTTCCGTATTTTGGAGCCGCGAGCGATTTCCAGTGATAGCGGGACTTACCAGGAACAGCTTGAACCGAGGATGAAAACAATGAATCGTGGACTCGTGAAGGCGAAGCAGTCGTGTTTCCTTTCTTAAATTCTTGTCTTCTTGGATACCCTTGCAAACCTCTTTCCCATTCGCATGGCAAATAATTTTGAAGTGTGCTTGAGGCTTCTTTTTGTTATCCCATTTTTGTATTTTAAGGATTTTTATTGATCCTCCCCTAGTTTTGATTCATTGTGTAAACTATTTAAGCTTCCCAACTTTAAAATTCGCTTCTCTTAAAGTTTAGCTAATTCTGGTTTATCTTATGTTGATAATTGACTTTGTTTTGAAAAACCTGATTTCAAGTGAGATTAAGCATCTCTTTGCTTCTACTTATCTTTATTCTCTTGCGAAGTATGAGACTTTCATTCGAATGCCATCGCTAAGATACCACGAAGACTCGATGGCACAATTTTCTATCGCCATTTTCGTGAATAACCTACCCTCGAGTAAGACAAAAATTATTCACGCTCGGCATCGAGATGAATGTACAGGAGCGGAAGCCGCTGACTTAGAGAGAATCGCCATGAGAGTTCTTTTGAGATTTCGTATATCGTCAGATCTGTGGCGTATTGCATTTTGTTGTTCTAGAAAGTTGGTGGACTTGGAACTCGAACTCACACCTTGCTATTTTTGAGACTTTTTTAAATTTTGAAATTTGTGAAACGCCTGATACATAAATTGTTTTGTTGATCCCAAAATTTTTGAAATTTGGTAAAACCACCCCTTTTTGGATTATCTTGGACTTTAAATTTCTTGTGGAACCTTGGACCGGAAGCCGGCCCTGACCGGGTGTAGCCATGCGAAGTGGTGGCTGAGCACGCACGCCCGTGCTGAGAGACGCGAGGCCAACCATGGGACCGACCATTGACTCGCACGAGAGCTGCAGCCGTCATCACCATACGCACGAACTCCCCGAGCCAGCGGATGTGGCTACACCCGAACCTCGACCTTACAGCTGGTCTCCGAGTAGATGGGTGCGCACGCATCCCAGCGCCAGCGAGCGTGCCGCCTCTTGGGTGACAGTACACTAACCCCGAACCTTCAATTCATTTTGTTGATCGACCAGTTTTTCCTGAGCTATTTATGTTACCCCGAATCTTGAACGAAAGCTCCAATTTCCACTAAAATGTGTATAAATCCTTAATCGATGATTTCTGATTAAGGAGTGTAGTCGATGAGTCCCTATGCTTTACTTGATAGTTTCTCGAGTCAGCAAATTGGGAATGTCGGGTTGCTTTGGGTCAAGCCTTATGTTTATGCATAAGGGTTGCGTTCGACTCGTGGAGTCGATATCATGAGAGCATGAGCATGATGGAGTAGTGTTGTATGTAGGTGGTACCGTGTTGTGGTCTCGGAGGGAGACGCACGGTCTGTGATGAAATCGTGAGCAAGTTATCAGTGTGGCTCGGATACGAGACTGAAACATGGCGTCACGTGTCCACCTTGATGGTGAGGTAGTCGGAGTACGCTGACAATACACCAAACGACCTGTTGAGGTCTTGTGTGCTGTTAGGTACAAAGCAAGTCGTTGGTACTCATGAGTATAGGCTAAACCGAACTGGGTCCCTTGCAAGAAGATGTACGCCTGAGCTCGGGCAGGACTGATCACCTTCCCAAGCAAGAAGGTAAACATATGAGCATAGGGCGAGTCGGATTGGTTCCTGTACGTGAGTACCTGCCTTTCGAGTATAAGGTGATAGGACTCATGGGATCAGAATCGAGTTTCTGAGAGTGATGCCCGGACCTCGTGATTGGAAATTCCCGTTCGAGTCTGGCGTTTCCTTTTTGGTGCGTGTTGTAATAGCCCATTTTTACCTAATGTAAATTACGTTCTTAGCTTCGTAATGTCCATATTATTCTCGGAATCCAAAGTATAAGTCAATTTATGTTCAATCGCTCGATAAAAATATTATCGAATCAAATCGTACTTAATCGAGCGGAAAATATGCTAATCTCGCGCTAATCGTGCGTGATCATACGCATAATCGTACTTAATGGTTCCTTAAGTACCTCAATTATGTTCATTTTAAGCCTAAGTAATCATTCTACTATCATATGTCCTTAAACATTGCTAATGGCACGGCTAGGGTGCTTAATTTTCTTCTAATCGCCTTAATCTCGAGTAATCGCGCTAAACAAGCCCTAAGCGTGCTTAAAGGTTTAATGAACGCAAGTGGATGGAAAACTTGGGACAAATCACGTGAGAATTATCCTTTCTATCCTACAAGTGGCCTTTTGTGCCAAGTGGTGGTGACTAAGCATGCAAAAGTACACCTCGTGGCCCCGGGATGCGGCAAATGGCGCGATGTCATTGGCCGTGAGCTTTTGTCCCAATTTTCATTCCTTTCACCGCCTATAAATCAAGAGTTTGGACATATATTTAACTTATAACCGCAGCTATTTCCTAAACATACCTTAAGCAAACTATAAGCAAGATTAAGATTTATTAATCCAACTTCACGTACGCGCGCGAGAAAGAGAAAAGGACCGAACCATCATCAACATCTTGTCAAATTTCTTCGGGCAACCAAAGGGTAACATGATGCTAAACCTGTTATGATGTTATTTGTATCATGCCAAGTTCAAATTATGGGTCTAAGTTCATGTAATCTTCGAAAACGCTCTCGGGTGTGCATTTTAGGGCCATATCAAATCATCTCCTTATATAGCCAACTTTTCTCGAGCAAACCATGCATCATTAGTCTTTATTTAATGTGATATGTTCAGTTTTAAAAGATGGCACGAGATAAGTATTCATTTTGTTGATGATTTGGCTAAGGGAAGTGGACCGTGCACGTAGCACGCGCCCACGGGCCGTGATTCACCCTACTAGGGTATCTTTCATTGTGATCAACTTTGCTAGGGACATTTATGTTCCAACAGCCTTTAAATGATAAATTATGGTCAATGAACTCATGTTGCTCGAGAAAATATCATGTTTGGTCGAGGGTACACGCCAAGGGCCGTCGGACGCGCCTATCGCGCACGCCGTGGCCCGTCATGCTAAATAAAATCAAATTTCATGTTTTTACCATGACCCTCAGACCCATGTATATATAAATGTGTTAATCATGTCATGTTATGTCATTTTGGTCAAGGGAAGTGGCCGAACGGCCGGCAAGGGCCAGTCACGGCATGCTGCCGCACATAGCGGCCATGCCGGCAGTGCTGTCCCAGTGTCCTGTATGCGCGACCCCGGGCTAGTCGCCCGTGCCATGCGCAGGTGACCTCGGGTCGTGCCAACAGCGAGCCCGAGCAAGTTCATAGGCCTCGGGACGTGCCCTGCCGCACGCCCGAGCAATCAGTTGGCCCGGGACGTGCCCAACAGCACGCCCGCGTGCCCAGGGTCGCCCGGCAGCGCCCTGACAAGCCATAGTCGCACCCGAGACGCACGAGTCATGTCTGGCCGTGTCATTTCTCGCGCCAGCCGCACCTGGGTCGTGCCAGCCGCACGCCCAGTGCCCAGTTAGCCCGGGTACGCGCTTATCCCGCGTCCCTCGCGCCCGGCCAGTGCCAGGGCCAGTGCCAGCCGCACTGCCCGCGCCCAGCAGCGCCTAGTGCCGAGGCCAGTCATGCCTAGCCCGTGTCCAGTGCTGTGCCATGGCTCCAGCAGGCCCGGCACGGGACCGAGCCCAGCCAGCCCGTGACCACCCGGTCCAGTGTGAACCGGTGGTCCAACCCGGTCCGGTTCAACCCGACCCGGTTCATCCAGTTAGCGAACCGGCCGGTTTAGCCGGCGGTTCGAGTCCGTTTTGGTTCGTAATTTTCAGTCCGAGTTTTATTCTGAAATTTAAATTATTTTCCGAGCCGAACCAGATCAGTTAAGCATATCAGTGTAATTTCCGAACTTAAAAATATTTTTGTGAACCTTTAGTGCGTTCCTTTATATCCGGATATCATATTAAATCGAGTCGAGCATCTTAACAGTTAAATTTATCGATCTGAGCATAGTATTTAGTAATTGTTTATATTATGTTACAGTTTGATCAGTTCACGGCTATCAGCACTTCCAGTTCATATTTTCAGTACAGGTGGGGACTCAGACTGGGTATTACATTGATTATAATTACGATATCATGTTCAAGGTATGTCAATCATGTTTTCCGCTTGGAATGGATGTTGGCCGGTTCAGGTTGCCATAATTCCGTTCTAAGTTCTAGTGGCGTCATCTACCACTAGTATGTGCACATGGATTCCGGCTTATTATTGTCATCATCATTATCATTATCATTATCATCATGACAGCCGGTAGATTCACGGATCCCGGTCCGGTTTATACTGTTGACCAGGAAATTCACGGTTATGTTATATGCTTTTGATCATGATGTTACTATTATTATTGCTGTTTACTTTAGTATGAGTTCCTACGGAGTACAGTGGTACTCACACCCCATTTTATCAAAAATTTTTCAGGTCATGAAGTCGGTCCGGAGCTGTGAAGTTGACGGGTGGATCGAAGTTAAATGTTTTTGTTGTATATTTTGCCACGCTACTTTCCGCTGATTTCACTGTTTGTCGAACTTTGACTTTTGATCCGATTTTATAGTCGGATTGTATATTATGTAAATCCGTTTTTGTTGTAAATTTTTAAACGGTCATAACGGGTTTCTAAAAGAAAAAAAAAATAGATGTTTTAGTAACGCTCCGAATCATTTTCTCGAACTATTTTAAAATATGTCTTGTAAACGCACTCTGATAATTAAGTTAGAGCGGGGCGTTACACGTGTTCTTTCACATTTCCGAGGACGACAATGTTTTAAGGAGGATAGACTGTAATGCCCCGTTTGATTATGGAATATTTGGGAATTATTATAATTATTATTATTTATCTTTATTTGTTGTTATTATTATTATTAATTGAATGCTAAATATTATTGAATGTCTAATATGATTTATTTGTCAAATTGCTATTAAATGCCTCATTGTCTAAATATTATTTATGCAACACCCCGCTACTTAGGGCCAATTTTTTCGCAAATTTAAACTCTTTCCAAAACGCTTATAAATTTTTTCGAAATCATTTGCAAACTATCTCGGGATGCCGCTAAGGACTTTTCTGCTTAAAACTCGTTTCTTTAACTTAGGTCTAACGATTGGTTTAGACTTAAAGAAATCAGATTTATATTTTAACGAATCATGCATATTCATCTGGAACCGTTTGTACTGGCGAACAGGTAAAATTATTTAAGTCTGAAAATAACGTCATGCATGTTCGAAAATAAACGCAAACATAGCGGAAGTCTGAAAATGCGTGGAAATATTTAGTTATACAAAATGATAACAAATGTCCCGGGAACAGCTTTCATGCGGAACTCACAACCACAACCACCACAGCTGAACTCACGCCTGTCCGCCGACCCTGCCATCTGAAAATATAAAGTGGGGGTGAGTACGGTCCACTTGTACTCCATAAGAAACCCATTCTAAAGTAAACAGCAATAATAATAATAATGATATCACAGAACTAGTATATATAAGTAACTGAAACTCCCGGACACTATGGCCGGTAACTGTAATCTCCCGGACACTCTGGCCGGTACCGTGTGCACACTCTGATGGTATATTTAAGGCGAACTGGGCCACCACCCGAACTTAGGGAAGGACAACTCGGCCTTAACCCCAAGTGGATAAAACTCATATACATACCTGAACATGATATCGACTATTACACTCAATGTATAACCCAGACTGGGTCCCCACCTGATCTGCTTTGAAAAAGGTTAAGTGCGGCTGTGCTGGTAGCTGACTCCTCAAGCTACATAAAAATATAAGCAAACAAATATACTAAGTACTACGCTCGTCATATGCTTTAAAATATGCTAGGATGCTCTACTCTATCAGATTACTCATCCGGATATCAAGGATCGCTCTAAGGGTTCATTAAAATAATTCTAGGTCCGGAAATTATACTGATATGCTTAACTGATCTGGTTTACTCGGAAAATATACTTAGATTTCGGAATAAAACTCGGACCGAAAATCACGAACCAAAACAGGCTCGATCCGCCGGCTAAACCGGCCGGTTCGCTAACTGGTCCAACCCGGTCCGGGGCAATTTTTCGCAAATTTTAACTCTTTCGAAAACACTTATAAATTTTTCGAAATCATTTGCAAACTATCTCGGGATGCTGCTAAAAATTTTTCTGCTTAAAAATCCGTTTTCTTTAAACTAGGTCTAACGGCTGGTTTAGACTTAAAGAAATCAGATTTATATTTTATCGAATCATGCATATTAATCTGGACCCGTTCGTACTGGCGAACCGGGTAAAAATTTAGTGTCTGAAAATAACGTCATGCATGTTCGAAAATAAACGTAGCGGAAGTCTGAAGTGCGCGGTTGTAATAATTATACAAAACGTTTTAAACAAATGTCCCGGGAACAGCTTTCGTGCGGAACTCACAACCACCACCACCACAGCTCGACTCACGCCTGCCCGCCGACCCTGTCATTTGAAAATATAAAGTGGGGGTGAGTACGGTCCACTTGTACTCCATAAAAACCCATTCTAAAGTAAACAACAATAATAATAATGATATCACAGAACTGGTATATATAAGTAACTAAAACCCCCGGACACTATGGCCGGTAACTGTAATCTCCCGGACACTCTGGCCGGTACCGTGTGCACACACTGATGGTATATTTAAGACGAACTGGGCCACCACCAGAACTTAGGGAAGGACAACTCGGCCTTAACCGCAAGCGGATAAAACTCATATACATACCTGAACGTGATATCGACTATTATACTCAATGTATAACCCAGACTGGGTCCCTACCTGATCTGCTTTGAAAATAGGTAAGTGCGGCTGTGCTGGTAGCTGACTCCTCAAGCTACATAAAAATATAAGCAAACAGATATACTAAGTACTATGCTCGTCATATGCTCAATAATATGCTAAGATGCTCTACTCTATCAGATTACTCATCCGGATATAAAGGAACGCTCTAAGGGTTCACTGAAATAATTCTAAGTCCGGAACTCGAACTGATAAGCCCAATTGATCTGGTTTGGCTCGGAAAATTACTTAAATTTCGGAATATAACTCGGACCGAAAAACACGAATCAAAACTGACTCGAACCGCCGGCTAAACCGGCCGGTTCGCTCGCTAACTGGACCGGGTCGGACTGAACCGGACCGGGTCGGACCGCCGGTTCACTCTGGACCGGATGGTCACGGGCTGTTCGCACTGGCCAGGTTCGGTCCCGT
>BKCP01005650.1:430038-469420 GCA_008636005.1 Striga asiatica
ACTGACGCGTACCCGGGCTGACTGGGCATTGGGCGTGCGGCTGGCACGACCCGAGTGCGTTGGCACGGGAACTGACACGGCCAGGCACTACTCGCGCGGCTTGGGCGCGGCTAAGGCTGTCAGGGTGCTGCCGGGCGACCCTAGGCACGCGGGCGTACTGCTGGGCACGTCCCGGGTCAACTGAACACGGCTCGGGTTCACTAAGGCACGGCACTGAACACTCGAGTGCGCTGCTGGCACGATCCGAGGTCGACTCCGCGTGGCACGAGTGACTGGCTCGAGGTCACGCGTGCACTGACGCTGGGACAACGCTGCCGGGTGCTGCCGGAGGTGCTCTGGCGCGACTGGCGCTGAGACCTCGCTGGCTGGCACGGACAGGCGCTGCTACAACTGTAAATCCTCCAACTGACCAGAGCACTTCTCCACCCAACAAGGACTGCAAATCCTCCAGGATTCCCCTCCAAGACCGTGCCAAGCAAGTCCTAAGGTCAGCTCCTCCATGCCTTGCGCGTGAAAAGAGGGAGTGGGCATTTTGTGTCCCTCACTTGGAGCCTAGTTATATCCGCCCATCTCCACCTATTTAAGGCCATTCTCAGCTGAGTGTTGAAGCTCTTCGAAACTTTAAACACATAAGTTATTGAGAGCTAAGTGAGAAAAACCGAGCCTAAGTGTCCAGCCACAAGCTACCGCGCGTGAACATTGACCCCGAGGAAGGAGGAGTGCTCGTGTTCACTAGTTCCAGCCGTGATCTCTCAGTACTTAGCATCTTCCAAATATAGTTTAGATTTTTCTAAATGTATCGAGTTCATTCCTTCAGCCATTAAGCCCCTTGGCCGAGCCATTCACCCCCAAGCCGCGAGTGAGCCCTAGTCGAGGCCACTAGCACCATTTCGACTTTTGAGCAAGGTTAGCTCGTGCCAACCATTTTCCTAACTTATTCATGATAAAATAAGAATTATCATGTGAAAAATGATGCCATGCATATGAGATATAAAGAGATATGAATTTTTGAACATATGAGCCCTAATTTCGTAAGTTTATGTACATGCATGATATGGCCGAGTTTGATGGCTTAATGATCCTCAAAAACCATGAGTATGACTTGGTTAAAAGATTAGCATGCTTTGAGTTCATTTGTTCGGCCAATTTGTTAAGTGAAATCGAGCCATTTTCACCTCCGAACCTAAGTATATGTGCATGCATGTATTGACAAATGTTCTAGCCTCATTAGCCATGGTTTTTGATGCTTAGTATTCGGCACTAAGTGTTTTGATAAGTTGAGCATATTAGTTCGGTGACCTAGGGTCCAAAGGTGCCATTTAGGCCCTACCGGACTGAGCCCTCATCCACCCGAGTTGCCCTAGTATTTCTTGGCATTTTTACATGTTATTTATCATGTTGAGTTGATTTGGGTTGGTAGTCACCGGAATAGCTACTGGAAGTTCGGCAAAGGATCGGCTAGGGTCACCAGTCGCGCCAGTCGCGCGTGCCGTGCCCGTGTGATGAAGATCTTGTGTTCCGACTGTCGACAAGCCGCTCCCGCGCCTTAAATCGCACGATAGGTGTCTCGCGAGCCACGTGAGCGCCTCTTGAAATGATAGATTTGCACTAAAACTCAAGAAAGAATTCTAACACAAAAGATTTTGACCAATGGTCGGGTTTTTCATTAATTCAAGACATGATATTTTCGAGTGACAATGGGGCATATTTATAGATGCCAAACTAAGTCTAATCCTAGTCTAAGAAGAACTCCTAATGCTTGATAATAAATAAAGTCCTAAGGAAACTAAATCACTAATTAAAGCAGTAAAATATTAAAGTCCTAAACAATCTAGATATCATAAGCAATAAGGAAACTAAATATCTAAAGAATCCTAAGTGATCTTATCTTGTACTCCAAGTTGGGGAAACCCTAGCCTATCCCTGCGCGCGCCATTCCTATTCCACCTAAAAAACCCTAGCCTCTGCGCGCGCGTTGCCTTGGGTCCGTCCGGCGTGCAACTTCTCTATGCCTTGAAGGATCATGCCCGAGCCCGCATCGCCTAACCCTAATCTGCCAAGGCGTTTGCTCGAGCCCGCCTCCACTTTGCCTATTCCTACTAGGAATATGCTCCCGGCTACTTTGCCTGATCCCTTGAGGATTACTCCCGTCGCTGATCTATCACGCGCGTACCAGCACTCAACTACTTTTCCTAGTCTTGCGGGGTCTAGTATTCACGCCTTGCCTATTCCTATGAGGATTAGGCTTACGCCCTTCGCTTGTGCGATCACCTCGCGCGCTTCCCACGCGTCTACTGCCTTGCGTCCCAAGTTGCACGAATCAACCTTAGGCGGCTCGGTATTCCTCACCCACCAAGGACTTGCACCTGTCAGCCATTGCGCATCCCGCGCGTCGCTGCCGTCATCCCGCGTGTGCCCCGTCGCGCCATGCATGCGCTCCCGCATCTGCGCGTCGTCCTGCTTGTGAGTGGTCGACACGAGAGCCTTCCTCTGATTGCTGGCTCGCGGACCGCGCCCCTTGTCCCGATCGTCCATCGCTGGTTCGACCCCTGCGCCAACCTCCTTTTGCGAGTCTCGGTATGTCGATCGCCTCAGCCACGTATGCGCCGACTCATGTCGCGCACGTCTCCTCTCAGTGCATCCGTGTCGCACTCTCGCGCAAATTGCGCACCTTTTCCTCTTGCGTACGCGTGTCTCGATGGTCGACTTGCGCACTCTCCTACGCCATTGCGCACGTCTGCACCCTCGTATACGGGTTCATCCACGTCTTCTTAGCCATGCACGCATTGTTTCGGCCCTTTGCCTGGCCTTCTCGGGTCGTCTTGTCCCACGACCGTGTGCATCCTCGAGCCTCGAAACCCACATCTTCATCATTCTCGCCCCCTTAAAGTTTGTCTCATCGGGGCTCTTTTTCTTTACCTTCTTCATCGACTTCCTCTTCTTTGTTCTCGACTTCATCGGACCCGTCGAGATAAGTATCGAAGATAGATGACTCCTCATAGTCGGTTGGTCCTCGCTCGATCGTGCACTCGTCATCTTTGTCCGAATGGATGTGTTCGTCTTTGGCCACCCTTCGTCGTCAAAGTATCCCAGAAACTCCATTGGAAAAACGGGCTCCCCTTGCTCGATCTCAGCTTGCTCGAGCTCTCCTCTGGCCCGATCGTACCCGTAAGGTGGTGGTTGAGCTTCACGCGGGTGTGGTCGATCATCGTGCGGTGGTGGTCGAGCATTGTTCGGGGTTGGTCGATGCAACACCCTTAAGCACTCGTCGAGCCGGTGGCTCTCGAATTCCTTCTCCTGTTCGTACTTAGTGCAGCGCTGCTGGTGCTCCTCGGGTTGTTCGCGTCCGTGTGGCCGCGATGGTGGCCGCGCCTGCTGTTGTTGGAGGCCGCGCGCCATCTCGTCGAACCTCCTGTTCATGTTCTCTATTAAATCCCGCACCGATGCGTTGGTGGTGTCGAACCCTTCGCCCAGGTTGTCCATGACCTCTCTCATGCTTCGTACTTGCACGTCCAAGTTCTCGAGTTTGTCCTTCATCTCCTTGTTGGCCATGTCTTTCCTTTCTTTCCTTCGCTCTTTACTTCGTGGACTCATTTTGAAGAGATTTTTTTTTTTTTTTTTATATGGGGGACGAAAATAAAGAAGAAGAAAAGGAAAGGGAATGGGGTAGGAAAAGACACACGATCTAGATACTCTCAATGAAAGCACCAATGATGAAGATCGTGTGTTCCGACTGTCGAAAAGCCGCTCCCGCGCCTTAAATCGCACGATAGGTGTCTCGCGAACCACGTGAGCGCCTCTTGAAACGATAGATTTGCACTAAAACTCAAGAAAGAATTCTAACACAAAAGATTTTGACCAATGGTCGGGTTTTTCATTAATTCAAGACATGATATTTTTGAGTGACAATGGGGCATATTTATAGATGCCAAACTAAGTCTAATCCTAGTCTAAGAAGAACTCCTAATGCTTGGTAATAAATAAAGTCCTAAGGAAACTAAATCACTAATTAAAGCAGTAAAATATTAAAGTCCTAAACAATCTAGATATCATAAGCAATAAGGAAACTAAATATCTAAAGAATCCTAAGTGATCTTATCTTGTACTCCAAGTAGGGAAAACTCTAGCCTATCCCTGCGCGCGCCATTTCTATTCCACCTGAGAAACCCTAGCCTCCGCGCGCGCGTCGTCTTGGGTCCGTCTGGCGTGCGTCTTCCCTATGCCTTGAAGTATCATGCCCGAGCCCGCATCGCCTAACCCTAATCTGCCAAGGCGTTTACTCGAGTGCGCCTCCACTTTGCCTATTCCTACTAGGAATATGCTCCCGGCTACTTTGCTTGTTCCTTTGTGGATTACTACCGTCGCCGATCTATCACGCGCGTACCCAGCACTCAACTACTTTTCCTAGTCCTGCGGGGTCTAGTATTCGCGCCTTGCCTATTCCTATGAGGATTAGGGTTACGCCCTTCGCTTGTACGATCACCTAGCGCGCTTACCACGCGTCTACTGCCTTGCGTCCCAAGTTGCGCGAATCAACCCAGGCGGCTCGGTATTCCTCGCCCACCAAGGACTTGCACCTGTCAGCCATTGCGTGTACCGCGCGTCGCTGCCGTCATCCTGCGTGTGCCCCATCGCGCCACGCACGCGCTCCCGCATCCACGCGTCGTCCCGCTCGTGAGTGGTCGACATGAGAGCCTTCCTCCGATTGCTGGCTCGCGGACCGCGCCCCTTGTCCCGATCGTCCATCGCTGGTTCGATCCTTGTGCCAACCTCCTTTTGCGAGTCTCGGTATGTCGATCGCCTCAGCCACGTATGCGCCGACTCGTGTCGCGCACGTCTCCTCTTAGCGCATCCGTGTCGCACTCTCGCGCACATTGCGCACCTTTTCCTCTTGCGTACGCGTGTCTCTATGGTCGACTTGCGTACTCTCCTACGCCATTGCGCACGTCTGCACCCTCTTAGCCATGCACGCATTGTTTTGGCCCTTTGCCTGGCCTTCTCGGGTCGTCTCGTTCCAGAAGCAGGACCGGTGTCTAAGGCACCATACCATATGGCTCTGAAGGAGTTGCAGGAGCTGAAGACGCAGATCGAGAAGTTGTTGAAACTCGGTTTTATCCGACCAAGTGTCTCACCTTGGGGAGCACCCGTCCTATTCGTCAAGAAAAAAGAGGGATCCATGAGAATGTGCATCGATTACCGGGATCTCAACCAGTTAACGGTGAAGAATAAGTACCCGCTCCCCAGGATAGACGACTTGTTTGACCAGCTGAGAGGAGCCCGCGTATTTTCCAAGATCGATTTACGCTCCGGCTATCATCAGCTGAAGATTAAGGAGCCCGATGTAGCCAAGACTGCTTTCCAGACGAGATATGGACACTACGAGTTCGTGGTTATGCCGTTTGGTTTGAGCAATGCGCCAGCGGTATTCATGGACTTGATGAATCGGGTGTTCCATCAGTACCTAGACCAATTTGTTATCGTCTTCATTGATGACATTTTGGTCTACTCCCAGAGTTTGGAGGAGCATGAGCAGCATCTGAGGGTCATTCTCGGGACCCTTAGGCGAGAAAAGTTGTACGCCAAGTTCTCCAAGTGTGAATTTTGGCTGAAGCGAGTGGCATTTCTAGGCCACATCATCACCGAGAGAGGCATAGAGGTTGGTCCGGTGAAGATTGCCGCAGTTCGGAACTGGTCAGCACCCAGAAGTCCCACCGAGGTTCGTAGTTTTCTCGGTCTAGTAGGGTACTATCGCAGATTTATCGAGGGATTTTCTAAGATTGCCCTCCCCTTGTCCAAGTTGATGAGGAAATCGGTGAAGTTTGAGTGGACGAGTCGTTGTGAGGAGAGCTTTCAGGAGCTCAAGAAGAGGCTTACGACGGCTCCAGTGCTGACTATTCCGGATCCTACTCAAGGTTTCACCATCTATAGTGATGCCTCGAAGCAGGGTCTTGGGTGTGTGCTGATGAAAGATGGCCAAGTCGTGGCATACGCTTCACGTCAATTGAAGCCACATGAGCAGAATTACCCTACGCACGACCTAGAGTTAGCAGCGATAGTGCATGCACTCAAGATTTGGCGCCATTATCTGTATGGTAGTCGGTGTGAGATCTTTACCGATCACAAAAGTTTGCAGTATATCTTCACATAGAAGGAGCTCAACATACGCCAGCGGCGATGGTTGGAGCTTGTGAAAGATTATGACTGCACCATACAGTACCATCCGTGGAAGGCAAACGTGGTAGCAGACGCCCTAAGCCGAAAGGTGAGGGGTGAGTCAGTCTGTTCTATCACCAACCAGCGTCAACTTATCCGAGAGTTTGCCCGGATGCAGATTGAGGTCGTCGACTCACTTCCTAAGGAGATTTCAGGAAGTGTTAGCTCGATGCGAGTTCAGCCCGTGCTGAGAGATAGAATCCGGCGAGAGCAATCTTGCGATCAGTTCATTCGCACTTTAGAAGCGAAGGTTCACGCCGGAGGCATAGAGGGCTTTTACCGAGGCACAAATGGAGCCTTGGAGTTCAGGGGCCGCATTGTCGTGCCAAAAGTCGGGACGTTACGCTAGGAAATCCTGACTGAGGCCCATAGTGCGCTGTATCTAGCCCACCCTGGGAGTACCAAGATGTACCACGACCTGAAAAGGTCGTTCTGGTGGCGAGGCATGAAGAGAGATGTAGCAGACTTCATGCAGAAGTGTTTGATCTGTCAGCAAGTTAAGGCCGAGCACAAGAGTCCCATAGGTCTGCTACAGCCACTTGAGATTCCCAGCTGAAAGTGGGAAGAGGTTACCATAGACTTCGTCACGGGACTACCTAAGTCGTCCGAGCATCATGACACGATTTGGGTAGTGGTAGATAGGCTGATGAAAGTCGCACATTTTATGCCTGTGACGATGACCATGTCGATGGATCAGTTAGCCGAGATATATACCCGTGGTGTTATCCAACTCCACGGAGTGCCCGTTACGATCATATTCGATCGAGATCCCAGATTCACCAGCAGATTCTGGGAGAGTTTGCATGAGGCAATGGGCACCCAGTTAAAGTTCAGTTCGGCTTACCATCCAGAGACGGACGGCCAGTCCGAGAAGACGATCCAGACGCTCGAGGATATGCTCCAAGCCTTGATTCTGGACAGAGGTGCTAAGTGAGAGAAGTGGCTGCCACTAGTTGAGTTCGCCTATAACAACAGTTATCAGTTGTCCATACAGATGGCTCCCTACGAAGCACTTTATGGCCGCAAGTGCCGTTCGCCCCTTCATTGGGATGACGTCGGAGAGCGACGAGTACTCGGTCCGAAATTGATCGAGGAGACAGTTGAGCAGGTAGCCTGGATCAGAGAGAGGCTCAAGACAGCCCAGAGTCGACAAAAGTCCTCAGCCGACAAGCATAGACGAGAGAATCACTTTGAGCCCGGAGATCATGTATTCCTGAAGGTTCGACCGATGAGAGGTGTCGTTCGCTTCGGGAAGAGAGGGAAGTTGCATCCTCGCTATATAGGCCCGTTCGAGATTCTCGAGCGAGTGGGCGAAGTCGCCTATCGAGTAGCTCTGCCTCCTGAGTTGGCTGGCGTGCATAACGTGTTTCACGTTTCGATGTTACGCCCATACGTGTGCGATCCTGAGCATGTGCTTCAGCACAGCGAGATTCAGCTTCAGCTAGATTTGACTTACGAGGAGCAGACAGTAGCAGTATTGGATCGAAAGGTCCTTCGGCTTAGGAACCGAGACGTTCCCCTCGTTTGTATCAGATGGAATCGCCACGGAGATTCAGATGCCACTTGGGAGCGCGAGACAGACATCAGAGCTCGTTTCTCAGATTTTCAGTTCTGATTGTATCTATTTGTATGTATATTCCCCAGTTTTAACATTTCCGAGGGCGGAAATGTTTTAAGGGGGATAGATTGTAATAGCCCAGTTCTGTATTAATAAAATGACAGTTTTTAGTTCCCAGTTGAACTATTTCTTTTATTAATACTGCTCGTCTTGAGTTCCGAGCCCAGTTATCAGCTATTCAATTTTAGTTATTAATTCCGGTCCATTTGTTTTATCAATGGATTTTATTCAGTCGGAATTAATTATTCCAGTTGACGAATAATCGGAACCGAGTATGTTTCGATAAATCGTACAAGTCTAGCCATGTCCGGAACCGAGTCGTTCGGTCACGAGTATCGCGCCTGATTCGCGCCTAGCCAATTCTCGAGCCCTAGTAGTCTCGAGTCTTGTTCGAGCCCTAGCCGTGCTCATAGCCTTACTTAGAATATTTTCTAAGTATGAGATCATTATTATCGAGCTTAAGTCATAATTCCCTCGGTCAAGTATGCCGCACCTAGCTCGTGCGTGGCCCCGAGATCACTCGCGCCTAAGGTTCGCGAGTTAGGGCCAAAGCCGTGCCAAGTTCGCACCAAGTCATTACCAAGTGTTAAGGGAATTTTCCTAGGTCTTGTGGCACATAAGTGAGGCCATTATTCAGCCTTGGTCGAGCCTAAGTCCTCGGTCCATGTGATGCCGAGCATAAGCCAAGGGTCGCGCCCAAGTGCCGCGCGAGCCCACTCCATGTCGCGCCCAAGTCATGGCAAGTTTCAAGGATTTTTCTAAGTGTTGGAACACTTAAGTTTCAGCCTATATCAGCCATGTATTAGTATTAGTCTCGACCCAAAGGAAATGCCGAGCCCACGCCTCACGCGTTCCCAGCAGGCCGTGCGTCCAAGCCTCGCGCGAGTGGATGTGCGAGCCCAATCCTTGGCCCATGGTGATTAATTCCGAGCCCCAGTTCAATGGTCCATGTCATGCGAGTAATCAAGGCAATTCTGGAGGTTAATTAAGCCTAAGACACCTCTAAGAGTGATTAAGGAAAGTCAAAGCCTAATCAACCTAAGTGGAGTATGGGCATGCACATAAAATAATAAGTTGTGTTAGTTTTGTTCCCTCCACTCACCTCCAGCCGACCAGAGACTGCTCCCTCCACCACATGGACATCTCGGTCAGACCAAAATGCTGCTGATTCCACCCAGGTCAAGTCCCAAGACCACCCACTTAGCCCATCAAGTCCACTCATGCGCATGAGGAAGGACGTGAGCACCTTTGTCCCCCATCTTGTGACTTTGTTTTCTCCACCCCTCCTCTCTATTTAAGGGACTCTTCCCCGCTCTTGTTCAGCTCTTGGGCACTTTAACACTCAAGTATATTGAGGGAAGTTGGAGAAAATTCGAGCATAAATCCTTAGCCATTTGCCGCGCGTGGGTAGACCCGAGTGAAGGGAGAGCTCGTGTTCTTCTAGTTCCAGCCTAGTTATCTCGAGGCTTATCATTATCGAAGCACTATTTGGATTTTTATAAGTCTCCTGAGACTATCACCTTCAGCCATTTCAGCCCTGAGCTGAGCCAAGGACGCGAGAGCCGCGAGTGAGCCCTAGAAGGCCATCTTCGCTATTCTTGAGTTCGAGCAAGGTTAGCTCGTGACTTTTATTTTTCCTAGCTTATTCATGATAAAATAAGAATTATCATGTGGAAAAATGACGCCATGCATGTTCATATGAGGGAGTTCCGAATTTTTGAACATATGAGCCCTAATTTCGTAAGTTTATGTACATGCATGTTATGGCCGAGAGTAATGGCTTAAAAATCCTCAAAAATCATGAGATTGACATGGTTAAAAGATTAGCATGCTTTAAGTTCATATGTTCGGTCAATTTGCTAGTGAAATCGAGCCATTTTCACATCCGAACCTAAATATATGTGCATGCATGTATTGACCAATGTTCTAGCCTCATTAGCCATGGTTTTTGATGCTTAGTATTCGTCCCTAAGTGTTTTGATAAGATGAGCATGTTAGTTCGGTAGCCTAGGGTCCAAAGGTGCCATATAGGCCCTACCGGACCGAGCCCTCATCCACCCGAGTTGCCCTAGCATTTCTTGGCATTTTTGCATGTTATTTATCATGTTGAGTTGTTTTAGGTTGGTAGTCACCGGAATAGTTGCCGGAAGTTCGGCAAAGGACCGGCTAGGGTCACCAGCCGCGCCAGTCGCGGGTGCCGTGCCCGTGCCGCGTCGTAGAGGCCAGGCAGTGCCTCTGTCCGTGCCCGCGCCTAGCGCTCGCGAGGCACCGCAGCCCCAGCGCACACGACAGCGCCCAGCAACGCTTGTCTGTGCCAGCCAGCGAAGTCTCAGCGCCAGTCGCGCCAGAGCATCTCCGACAGCGCCCGGCAGCGTTGTTCCAGCTTCAGTGCACGCGTGACCTCGAGCCAGTCGCTCGTGCCACGCGGAGTCGACCTCAGGTCGTGCCAGCAGTGCACCCGAGTGTTCAGTGTCGTGCCTTAGTGAACCCGAGCCGTGTTTAGAGGCCTCGGGACGTGCCCAGCAGCATGCCCGAGCAATCAGTTTGCCCGGGACGTTCCCAGCAGCGCGTCCGCGTGCCCAGGGTCGCCCGACAGCACCCTGACAGCCTTAGCTGCGCCCGAGCCGCGTGAGTAGTGCCTGGCCGTGTCAGTTCTCGTGCCAGACGCACTCGGGTCGTGCCCAATCGCACGCCCAGTGCCCAGTCAGCTCGGGTACGCGTCAGCCCCGCGTCCCTCGTGTTCGGTTGTGCCCAGCAGTGCACCAACACTTTCAGTGACCCTCGGCTGTGCCCAGTAGCACCCGAGTGGCACAAGTCGTGCCCGTGCTCGTGCCTAGCAGCGCACCAACACACCCAGTGACCTCGGCCGTGCCCAGCAGCACCCGAGTGGCCCCAGTGTGCCAAGGCCGTGCCAGCCAAGCCTGTCCGTGCCTGTCCGCGCCCAGCAGCGCCTAGTGCCGAGGCCGATCGCACCCAGGTCGTGCCTAGCGCCGTGCCAGGGCCCCAGCAGGCCCGGCACAGGACCGAACCCGGCCAGTGCGAGTAGCCCGTGACCACCCGGTCCGGTCCATCCTAACCCGGTTCACCCAGTTAGCGAACCGGCCGGTTTAGCCGGCGGATCGAGTCCGTTATGTTTCGTGATTTTCGGTCTAAGTCTTATTCCGAAATCTAAGTGATTTTTCGAGCCAAACCAGATCAATTGAGCATATCACTATAATTTCCGGACTTAAAATTATTTTAGTTAACCCATAGAGCGTTCCTTCATATCCGGATGAGTAATCTGATAGAGTAGAGCATCCTAGCATATTATTGAGCATATGACGAGCATAGTACTTAGTGTATTTGTTTGCTTAGATTTTTATCTAGCTTGAGGAGTCAGCTACCAGCACAGCCACACTTACCCATTTTCAAAGCAGATCAGGTGGGGACCCAGTCTGGGTTATACATTGAGTATAATAGTCGATATCACGTTCAGGTATGTATATGAGTTTTATCCGCTTGGGGTTAAGGCCGAGTTGTCCTTCCCTAAGTTCTGGTGGTGGCCCAGTTCGCCTTAAATATACCATCAGAGTATGCACACGTTACCGGCCAGAGTGTCCGGGAGTTACCGGCCAGAGTGTCCGGGAGATTTCAGTTACCGGCCATAGTGTCCGGGAGTTTCAGTTACTTATATATACCAGTTTTGTGATATCATTATTATTATTGTTGTTGTTTACTTTAGAATGGGTTTTTATGGAGTACAAGTGGACCATACTCACCCCCACTTTATATTTTCAGATGGCAGGGTTGGCGGGCAGGCGTGAGTCCAGCTGTGATGGTTGTGGTCGTGAGTTCCGCACGAAAGCTGTTCCCGGGACATTTGTTATCGTTTTGTATAACTAATATTTCCACGCATTTTCAGACTTTCCGCTATGCTTGCCTTTATTTCGAACTTGCATGACAGTACACTCAGACTTAAATAATCTACCCAGTTCGCCAGTACGAACGGGATCAATTAAAATGCAAGATTCGATAAAAGATTTAAATCTGATTTTCTTAAAGTCTAAACCAGTTGATAGACCTAGTTAAGGAAAACAAATTTTCAAAGCAAATAAGTTTTTAGCGGCATCCCGAGATACGTTTGCAAATGATTGCGAAAAACTTATAAGCGCTTTCGAAGGTAACATTTGCGAAAAATTGGCCCTAAGTAGCGGGGTGTTGCAATTTCATTGCCAAGTTGTATTATTGCAAAGCTGACCCGCTTTTCTTTTCTTGTTGGTCAAGACTTATACCCTATGTCTATAAAACCATGAGATTTTTCTTCCCTTTCTCTCTGTTTTTCTTTTCCTCGTGAAGCATATCTCTCTCTCTCTCTCTCTCCCCTCAGATCGATTGCCACCATCTCTCAATCTCTTATCTCTCTCGTAAAGAGAAGAAGAAAGGAGAAGCCTTCCCTCGCAACGGCCATCTTCTTCTGCGAGCAGGCCAACGACCGGTCCTTGTTCGAGTGAGTCCGTCGACAACCCTGTTTTGACTCCCTCTCGATCGTCTTGTGAACGTTTCATGAGAACGGTACACCGAGGTTCGAAACCCTATTTATTTTAATGTGTTTTCGTGTATTATGTGGAGTTCTTGCATTTTTCGATATGCTGAGTTGGTTATGGTGGTATTATATGGAAATCCTACGTGTTTGGTGTTAAATATTGATCGAGCTTAGTAACTGTGAATAATATGAAGATGCATATGTGCTTATTTAATATTGTTTTTGGGAAAAATCGCATGAGGTGAATATTTCGCAATTAACCTCGAAATTACTGTCTCTGTCGAGCCTCTATAAGGGCATGAAAAACTCGTATTTTGAAAATAAGTACTTCGTATGATTTGAACTCCATTCTATTTTGGTTCTGTGAGCTTTGGAATTTCGAATATCCAACTTGAAATGATAGAGTTATGATTTTTACAAATTTATGGCGCAAGCAGTTTTTAACAAATCCCGGCAGCATGTGTGTGTTGAATGTTATGTCTGTTAATTTCATCTTAATATGCTCAAATGAAAATATGATCTTCATGAAAGTTATAGGTCTTTTTCTAAGCTTTCTGATGAGGAACAATTCATGCTGATATGCTGATTGTAGCTTGGTTTGTTTTAGATTAAAGTAGGATATGCACGTAGTGAGTTATACTTTTGAACAGCAAGATGGTTCTAAATGTTAATTGATTTTTCCTCTCTGTAACGACCTTGTCTGCCTTAGCGTTGTAAATGAAAGTTGTAGCAATGTCTCGTAGGTTTCTAACAAGGTAAGAAGCATGTCAATATGATAAGAGTAGCAGGAGGTGTGATTTTTGTAATAATGTTGTGCAAGCAGTTTTTCTAAAAAAGCGGTTGTGTATATGATATCGAAGTTTGGTCTACGATTGATGTTATAACATGATCGAATGTGAAAGTGGTCTTCATGACAATTGTTTCTATGTCTCTTGGCTGTCCATAGGGTCTTAAATCTGGTCAATTAGAGGTCTAGAGCATGATTTAGACTATAAAGACTAAAGTGTTGTTTGTAAACTGAATCAAATTCTGACAGATTTTATGACCCCAATATTTTGTGTTCAAACCGTTGATGTTGTCCTTATTGTGGCCTTCAGAAAAGTTGTTTATATTTGAGTTAGCTACATTTTGGCTTTTGAATATCCTCAATAGCATTTCTGTAACTCCATTTATATTGAATATACTGAGGTTCTGTCCACTATATGTTTACAGATTTTTCACACCATCCTTGTATCTTATGTTTGATGATTTGAGACCTGCAAAATGCCATTATTTTCTTTTGATGTCTTCATGAGAATTGTAGAGGCATGTCTTAAGATACTTATGCAACTAGATTTTTGTCAATATGAATTATGTGCTGTAAATGGTGTCGATTTCAAAATCGCTGCGCGGGTTATGTTTTGGAAATTTATGTGTTGTTTTCAAAAAATCAAATTTGTCTTTCATTGCTTGCTTATATGAACTATATGAGTCGAGTCTGATCACATGAATATCGAAATGAGTGAACCCATGTGTGGAATAGTTATTCATAGGATTATTTTAATAAATGTAAGTGTTTGACGAGTTGAGCTCGCCTTCCAATCAATTGTTGTGCTTTATCTCCTGCTGTTACCTGGTGGGTTGTTATTCTAAATTTTCTATGCTGTAAATGTTATTTATGTATAATTTGTGGTATGGTCAATGTATGCATGTGAACCATGTAGCCTTCGACGTGAGCTGTACAGGCCGTCGAACGGTTATCCCCGTAGATATAGAACGTACCCGTAGGGTAGTCTCCTTTTGTGAGCCGTAAGACCAGGGATTAGGTCCCTCGGCTGGAGATCCTCGTTTGTAAGACCAAGGGGAAGTCTTGGCCGGCGGGGTGGTTTTACTCCTACTGGCTGGACACTCGATGTAAGGCCAGAAGGCTTGGGCCGTGGCTTTCGATATATAGTCGGCAGTAGTCTATGCGTAGGTGTGCACATGAGTCTTGATTATTGATATTATTGATGGGAGATTGGGATAATAAATTGATTCGTATACATGCTGCGACCATAACTGACTTATTTATGATTACTGTTTTTATATATTGATTAATGTTTACTGCATAGTGGTGAGCACTACTTTTTCTAATTGTGCTCACTCCCACCTGAAATTAACGTTTCAGATTAAGCAAGGCAGGTACGACGGCGGAGTAGAGCGAGTGGTGATCGGTCTGTGAGACCCGTCTTATTATTTGTTATGCTTCCGCGTTATGAACTTGGAATATTATTGCATTTATGATTTTCGGATTCTATGATTGAAATAATTTTAATGAGATGTTCCTTAGATTCTATGGCTATTGTTGGAACCCGGTTTGGGTGAATGTTGAACTTTTGGAACCCGTTTTGGGAATTGGTATTATATTGATGATTGATGTTGAAATATATGAGTAACGCCACAAATGTTTGAAATAAATTTTGAAAAATTTATTCTGATTTTTCTGAAAGTCCGGAATTTCCTTAAAATCAAAGTAGGGCATTACACTTAACATGATATTTTAAGAATTATCATGAAGAAAATTGAAGCCATGCACGTACTTAAAACCAACTTTCGAATTTTTGAAGTTATGGCCCTTAAACTTGGAATTTTTGGTACATGCATGATTAGGACGATTTTAGTAGCTCATTATTCCTCATAAATCATGTTTATGACATTGGTAAAAGATATGCATGTTTTGAGTTCATTTGCTCGGAAAAGTAGATAGTGAAATCGAGCATATTTTCACCTCCAAGCTAAATTATTATGCATGCGAGTTATAGCCAATGTCTCAGCCCTTAAAGTCATGATTTATGATGCTTAGTACTCGGCCTTAAGTGATTATATAAGATGAGCAAGTTCATTCGGTGACCTAGGGTCCATACGAGCCATATTGGCGCTACCGAATTAAGTTAAAATCCAACCGAGGTCTCATAGTGATTCTTTACATTTTTATGAGTATTATGTCAATATATGTTGGGTTTAGTTCATTGTCACCGGAGAAGTAGCCCGAAGTCCGGCAAGGACTGGCCGCGGATGCAGCGCGCGAAGTGCCGGGCCCGTGTCCTATAGAGACTAAGGTTGCCCTGTCCAGTGCTAGCAGAGGTTAAGTTAGACCCCCAGTCATTGCCCGCGCGTTCTCGCCCGCGCTCCATGCAAGGCTCGTTATTCCATGCGCGTGCTCCCTTTGTCGCGCGTTATCCAGCCCGCAGGTGGTCGACACGTGAGCCTTCCTTTGATTGCTGGCTCATGGTCCGCGCCCCTTGTCCTGATCGCCCATCGCTGGATGGACCCCTGTGCTAGCCTCTTTTCGTAAGCCACCCGATCCCATCGCCATGTCCTCGTCTCTGTTCCGTCGTGCCGTCTTGCACGTGTCCTCCATCGCGCGACTTTGGCTTGCGCGTCTTTATCCCGCGTGCCTCATCACGCGGTCCACGCGTATCGCACGTCCATGTGTCACGCGATTTTTCGCGCGCAGCCATCATGAGCCTCCTTCGCATAGCCCCAGGGATCATCTCGACCCTTCTTTCGCCTATTCGCATGGCTTGGGCGCGTCTCGTCCTCGGGCCTAGAAGGGTCAATGACCACATCTTCATCATTCCTCCTCTCTTCGAGAACTTTCTTATCCTCAAGGATGATGAATTGAAGGCTCTTCTACTCGATCGGCTCGGTTCTTTCGTCGCTTGTGCACAACTTGATTCGCTTTTTGGCCCGTTCAAACTCCATATTGCCCCTCTTAAAGTTTGTAGTCACAGGCCCTAGCATCTCTAGCCATTGGACCCCTAGTACCACCTCGGGTCCGGACAACTCAATCGCAAACAGATCCACCATCAGCTCCTCACCTTGCACTTGTATTGGAACTTTTTTGTAGAGTTCCGAGCTCCAAAGTTCTTCGCCTTTAGCGAATTTCACACCAAATGGCACGATCCCGGTCATAGGGACCTCGAGCTTTGCGGTGAAGTCCAGGTTAATGAAATTGAGGGTCGAACCGCTATCGACTAGCACGTCGACTTTTCGCCCTAAGATCTCAGCCTCAAACCTCATCATCTTAGGTCCTTTGTTTGCCTTCATCATGTGCATCGTCTCCAATTGCAGGTTCAAGTATAGATGTGGACCTTCGTCGTATTCCTCCTCGGGCTCGAATGTCTCGAGTAGGTAAACCTCCTTTCCTTTGCAACAGTGCCCGGGCTTGAATGGTTCATTGCACGAGAAGCATAGCCCCTTCTCGCGCCGCTTCTGCATTTCCTCGGGGCTCAGCCGTCGCATGAATCCCGGCAGTCGCGTCACTGCCGCGGTCTTTTCACCCTCGAGTTGTGGCAGTAGCTCGGGAGCTGTGTTCGCACGTCGCGGTTCCGTGCGTCCATCGCCGCGTCCCACCTTGCGGATTGCAACCAAGTAATCCTCGCGCATCCGTGTGGACTCGATGGCTACCCTCATCGACCATGGCCTATCAAGACGAACCTTAGCCGTCAGCTCGGGCTTAAGCCCTCCCACAAATGCGCCTACTAGTGCGCTCTCGGGGCAGTCGCGTATGCGGCTCGCGATACGCTCGAATTCCTTTTGGTAGTCGCGTAGACTACCACCTTGACGTATTCGAGATAGAGCCTCGTCATAGTCGTAGTAATTACTAGACCCAAAACGAGTGATAAGCTCCTTCTCGAAATCTCTCCAATGTACGCGCATGCCTTTGCCCTTGTAGACGTGTGAGATCCATTGCCACCATATGTTCGCCTCTCCATCTAAGTAATATGCAGCGATTTTGACTCTTTCGTATTTGGGCACGTCTTTGATGTCGAAGTATTGCAAGGCTCGACTAATCCACACATCTGGGTCGGTCCCTGTGAGCGTGGGCATCATGAGCTTTGGCCTTTTGATTTTTCGCTCCTCGCGCCGGCTTGTTGCCAGCGAACCTCTCGATCGGCGTCCCTCGCTCTCTCGTCCGGACTCGGGGCTGCTTGATCTTTCCGACGTCATCCTCGATCCATGGCCTCTTCGTGGTCGCCGTGTGGCTCGCGTGAGTTGAGCAGCGAGCTCATGCACCATTAGCTCGAGTTTGGGGAAGTTCTCCTTGATGACATGTTGGTTATCACCTAAGGACTTTAGGCTATCCTCCAATGCTTCAATCCTCTCCTTGTGTGTACCCGCCATTCGTGTAGTAGTGATGATGATGATTGTTTTTTTTTTTTTTTTCTTTTTCTCTTTTGAAAACAAACAAAAATCAAAAGAATGTGGAAGAAAAAGACACACGATCAACTTCTATCAATGAAAGCACGAATGATGAAGATCGCGTGTCCCGACTTGCCAATAAGCCGCTCGCGCGCCTTAAACCAACGATAAGTTCTAATATGCGCGCCGACGCCTTCGTACTTTGCGATAGGTGTGAAAGAAAATTGGACGTTGGTCCTATTTCGAACACGATCTAGTTTGTAAACTCACATGGTAAACTCACAAGACAATTTGAACAAGTGTTCGGGTTTTTGCATTAATTCTTGAATGATCATAATTGAATGACAATAGGGCATATTTATAGAGGCGAAACTAGTTGTAGTCCTATACTAACTAGAAGTCCTAATGCATAGAAATAATTAAAGTCCTAAGGAAAGTAAATATCTAGTAAATATAGACTTACCAAAACTAATAAGGCACATGCCTTTTATTCAATGTCCTAACCAGACTAATAGTCCTAATAATGCTATGTAAATCGACCCTAGGCCATCTAGAAGCTTCACAGGTCTTGCATCGCACGCTTCGCTCAAACCCTAGCTGCAACGACTAGTCCTTGTTCTCCAAGGTCTCGGCCCCCTTCCGCGTCCCACGCGTCGCATGCATCCAGTTGCTTGCGCCCCAAGTCGCGCGGGCTTACGTTAGGCAGCGTGGTATTTCTAGTCCGCCAAGGTCTCTCACTCGTCAGCCCTTGCGCGTACCGCACGTTCCCGCCCGCGCTCCACGCGGGGCTCGTCATGCCACGCGCGCGCTCCCTCAGCTGCGCGTCATCCAACCCGCGGGTGGTTGACACGTGAGCCTCCTTTTAATTGCTGCCTCGCTGTCCACGCCCCTTGTCCCGATCGCCCATCGCCGGATGGACACCTGTGCTAGCCTCCTTTCGTGAGCCACCCGATCCCATCGATATGTCCTTGTCTCTGTCCCGTCGTGCCGTCCTGCGCATGTCCTCCATCACTCGACCTTGGCTTGCGCGTCTTGATCCCGCGTGCCTCGTCACGCGGTCCACGCGTATCACACGTCCATGTGTCGCGCGCAGCCATCACGAGCCTCTTTCGCATAGCCCCAGGGGTCGTCTCGACCCTTCTTTCGCCTATTCGCATGGCTCGGGCACGTCTTGTCCTCGGGCCCGGAGGGGTCAATGACCACATCTTCATCACGCGCCCAGTAGCGCCCAGGACCACGCCCGGTTGCACCCTAGTCGTGCCCAGCGTCGCGCCACGGGCACCAGCAGGCCAGGCGCGGGACGGTTCGAGTCAACTTTTGTTCGTGAGTTTCGATCTGAGTTTTATTCTGAAACCTAAGTATTCTTCCGAGCCAAACCAGTTCAATTAAGCATATCAGTCTAGATTTCTGGACCCAGTATTATTTAGCAAACCCATAGAGCGTTCCCTTATATCCGGATAAGTTAACTGATAGAGTAGAGCATCCTAACATATTATTGAGCATACGACGAGCATAATACTTAGTATATTTGTTTGCTTATATTTTATGTAGCTTGAGGAGTAAGCTACAAGCACAGCAGCAATAACGTACTTTCAAAGCAGATCAGGTGGGGACCCAGCCTGGGTATTACATTGAGTTTAATAGCTGATATCAGGTCCAAGGTGTGTATTTAAGCTGCCTAGGGTGGAGGCCAGTTGCCTTAATAAGCCATGCTAAGTTCTGGTGGAGGCCAGTTGCCTTAATAAGCCATCAGAGTGTACACATGGTTACCGGCCAGAGAGTTCCGAGAGATTAAGTTTCAGTTACCGGCCAGAGTGTTCCGGGAGTTTAAGATATATATACTTATGACCATGATATCGTTACTCTTATTAATGTTTGCTTTAGTGTGGGTTTTTATGGAGTACAAGAGGACCACTACTCACCCCTATTGTGTTTTTCAGATGACAGGGTCGGCGGGCAGACGTGAGTCCAGCTGTGATGGTTGTGGTCGCAGATTCGACTCAGCTAGCCGTTTTGTGACATTTGTTTACTCAGTTTGTAAATCATTATTATGTCACGCATTTTAAGACTTCTGCTACGCATTTTCAGTTTCGAACTTGCATGTTACATATTTTAAGACTTACAGTTTTTACCCGGTTCGCCTGTATGAACGGGTCCAGTGTTTCTTTATGTCTAAACCAGATGTCTAGACCAAGTTTTAAAGAAAGCGGATTTTCAAAGAAGATAAGTTTTTAGCAGCATCCCGAGTTAGTTTGCAAACGATTTCGAAAAATTTATAAGCGTTTTCGAAAGGCAAATTGCGAAAATTTACTCTGATTGTAGCGAGGTGTTGCAATATTTATTTATGACTTTGAGGATATGAAAATGATGCTATGATTATGTATGGCTGCGAGGATAAGATATGATGATATTTATCTCGCATGTATATGATGGATGCAACACCCCGCTAACTAGGGCCAATTTTTCGCAAATTTTAACTCTTTCGAAAACGCTTATAAATTTTTCGAAATCATTTGCAAACTATCTCGGGATGCTGCTAAGGACTTTTCTGCTTAAAAACCCGTTTCTTTAACCTAGGTCTAACAACTGGTTTAGACTTAAAGAATTCAGGTTTATATTTTTACGAATCATGCATATTAGTCTGGACCCGTTCGTACTGGCGAACCGGGTAAAATTATTTAAGTCTGAAAATAGCATCATACATGTTCGAAAATAAACACAAGCATAGCGGAAGTCTGAAATGCGTGGAATTATTTAGTTTACAAACAGTTTAAACAAATGTCCAGGGAACAGCTTTAGTGCGGAACTCACGACCACCACCACCACCACAGCTTGACTCACGCCTGCCCGCCGACCCTGCCGTCTGAAAATATAAAGTGGGGGTGAGTACGGTCCACTTGTACTCCATAAAAACCCATTCTAAAGTAAACAGCAATATTAATAATGATATCACAAACTGGTATATATAAGTAAACTGTAACTCCCGGAACTCTCTGGCCGGTAACTCCCGGAACACTCTGGCCGGTAACCGTGTGCACACTCTGATGGTATAACTAGGGCAAACTGGGCCACCACCAGAACTTAGGGAAGGCAAACTTGGCCTTAACCCAAAGTGGATAAAACTCATATACATACCTGAACGTGATATCGACTATTAAACTCAATGTATAACCCAGACTGGGTCCCCACCTGATCGGTTTTGAAAATGAGTAAGTGCGGCTGTGCTGGTAGCTGACTCCTCAAGCTACATAAAAATATAAGCAAACAAATATACTAAGTACTATGCTCGTCATATGCTCAAAAATATGCTAGGATGCTCTACTCTATCAGATTACTCAACCGGATATAAACGAACGCTCTATGGGTTCTCTAAAATAATTCTAAGTCCGGAAATAATACTGATATGCTTAACTGATCTGGTTTGGCTCGGAAAAATACTTAAATTTCGGAATAAGACTCGGACCGAAAATCACGAACCAAAACGGACTCGAACCGCCGGCTAAACTGGCCGGTTCGCTAACTGGCTAAACCGGGTCGGGTTGGACCGGACCGGGTTGGACCACTGGGTCACACTGGACCGGTTGGTCACGGGCTGCTCGGACTGGCCGGGCTCGGTCCCGTGCCGGGCCTGCTGGGGCCATGGCACGGTGCTGGGCACTAGCTGGGTGCGACCGGGCCTCGGTACTAGGCGCTGCTGGCGCGGGCTGTGCGGCTGGCACGGGCCCTGGCACTACTGGTGCCACTAGGTGCGACTGGGCACGACCGAGAGTCACTGGGTGTGCTGGCGCGCTGCTGGGCACGACCGAGCACTAGGGACGCGGGAACTGACGCGTACCCGGGCTGACTGGGCACTGGGCGTGCGGCTGGCACGACCCTAGTGCGACTGGCGCGAGAGCTAGGGCTGTCAGGGTGCTGCCGGGCAACCCTGGGCACGCGGGCGTGCTGCTGGGCACGTCCCGGGCCACTGACTGCTCGGGCGCGCTGCTGGGCACGTCCCGAGGCCTCTGGACCTTACTCAGGGTCACTAAGGCACGGCCCTGGACACTCGGGTGCGCTGCTGGCACGACCCGAGGTCGACTCTGCGTGGCACGAGCAACTGGCTCGAGGTCACGCGTGCACTGACCCTGGGACAACGCTGCCATGCGCTGCCCGAGGTGCCCTGGCGCGACTGGCGCTGGGACCTCGCTGGTTGGCACGGACAGGCACTGCTGGGTGCTGTCTCGTGCACTGGGACTGCAGTGCCTCGCGAGCACTAGGCGCGGGCACGGACAGGGACACGGCCTGGCCCCTGGGACGCGGCACGGGCACAGCACGCGCGACTGGCGCGGCTAGTGACCCTAGCCGGTCTTTTCCAAACTTCCTTCAACTTTTCTAGGGACTAATGAACCATACCAACATAATATGACATAATATACTCAAAAATGCCAAAAGTCCCTGAGGGACCTCGGTTGGATTTGGAGATGGGCTTATAGGGCCGATTAGGCCCGAGGCCACCCTAGGGCATAAAAATGAACATGCTCAACATGTAAAATGACTTAGGGCCGAATAAACTACATCAAAAATCATGGCTAATGAGGCTAGAACATTGGCTAAAACATACTTGCACATATACTTAGGTTCGGGGGTGAAAATGGCTCGATTTCACATAGCAACTTGACCGAACAAATGAACTCAAAACATAAAACTGTTTCAACCATGATATACTCATAATATTTGAGGATTTTTAAGATACTAATCTCGGCCATATCATGCTTGTACAAAAACTTACGAATTTAAGGCTTAGATGATCAAAAATTCATATCTCTTATATCTCACATGCATGGCATCATTTCTACACATGATAATTCTTATTTTATCATGAATAAGCTAGGAAAAATGGTTGGCATGAGCTAACCTTGCTCAAAAGTCGAAATGGTGCAAATGGGCCTTGCTCGGGGATCTTGCGGCACTAGGAACTTAACCTCGACTTTGGGGCTTGAATGGCTGAGGAGGATAGCTTCAAGTGACTTATAAAAATCCAAAATAAGCTTGGATAATGATAAGCCTCGAGATAACTAGGCTGGAACAAGCTATACACGAGCACTCCTCTTCCCCGGGGAACACGCGCACGGCTAGGGACAATGACTTTGCTCTCGGTTTTCTCTCTTCTCCCTCAATATTGCTAAGTGTTATAAGATGTCCAAGAGTCATATCCATGCTGAGGAGTGTCCCTTTTATGAGGATAGGGGCGGAGCTATTGAGGCACAAAGGTGGGGGACAAAGGGATCACATGCACACATGAGACAAGGGTGATGGGGCTAGGGCTGACTTGCACGAACTTGGAGGAGTGGCAGGGCATCTTGACTGACCAAAGCATTAAAATATGCTGGGAGAGCAGGTCTGGTCGGCCCTGAGGTAAGTGGGGGACAAATCCAAACATAAACAAATGCATATGGCCTCTCCACTCACATTAAAATAATGCTAATGTCCATGTGGTTATCCTTAACATTCCTTAGGGCTTCTTAAGCCTAATTAATCCTCCATTAACCCCTTAATACTCGCATGATGTTGGGCCCTGGAGAAGTGGGCCGAAAAACTCCACATTGGGCCCGAGAAGTGGGCTGGTGCGCTGCCAGCGCTGGGCCTGGGCGCTGGCCCTGGGCGCGGGCTGCTGGGCATGGCGCGGCACTGGGCCTGGCGCGAGGGCGCGGCCTGGCTGCGCGGGAAAACTGGCCTGCTCGGGAAAAATGACCTTGGGCTGATTTTTATGGGCTGAATTGAGGCTCACCACACTTAGAAAAATACCATAAGTGTTTGGCCATGACTTAGGCACCATGCTTGACTCGCGCGAGGCTAGGGTGCGGCACTAGGGCACGACTCCTGGCCCGAGCTTGGAAAATGTTTAGTCGAGGATAACCCTTGACTAGAGATGAACTCGTGGCTCGTCTATGAAACCAAAACACTTAGAAAAATATCCCACACTACTAACCATGACTTGGGCACTCGCGGCTTGGTGAGGCACAAGACAATTTGGCGCGAGTACTCGGACCCGTGCACGAACTCGGTGCGGGTTACTTAGGTCGAGGGAATGATATCGAAGGCTCGATAAAAAGGATCTCATACTTAGAAAATATTCTAAGTAAGGCTATGAGCATGGCTAAGGCTCGAATAAGACTCGAGACAACTAGGGCTCGAGAATTGGCTAGGCGCGAACTAGGCGCGATACTCGCGACCGAACAACTCGGTTCCGGACACGGCTAAACTTGGACGATTTATCGAAACAAACTCGGTTTCGATTATTCGTCAACTGGAATAAAATCCATTGATAAAATAAATGGACCGGAATTAATAACTGAGATTGAATAGCTGATAACTGGGCTCGGAACTCAAGACGAGCAGTATTAATAAAAAGAAATAGTTCAACTGGGAACTAAAAACTGTCATTTTTATTAATACAGAACTGGGCTATTACAATCTATCTCCCTTAAAAATATTTCCGTCCTCGGAAATACTAAACTGGAGAAATACAAGAACTGAAAATATATACAACTGGGTACATATCAGAACTCAAAATCTGGAAAACGAGCTCTGATGTCTGCCTCGCGCTCCCAAGTGGCACTGAATCTCCATGGCGATTCCATCTGATACGAACGAGGGGAACGTCTCGGTTCCTGAGCTGAAGGACCTTTCGATCCAGAACCGCTACTGGCTGCTCCTCGTAAGTCAAATCTGGCTGAAGCTGAATCTCGCTGTGCTGAAGCACATGCTCGGGATCGCACACGTATGGGCGTAGCATCGAAACGTGAAACACGTTGTGCACGCCAGCCAACTCGGGAGGCAGAGCTAATCGATAGGCGACTTCGCCCACTCGTTCGAGAATCTCGAACGGGCCTATATAGCGAGGATGCAACTTCCCTCTCTTACCGAAGCGAACGACCCCTCTCATCGGTCGAACCTTCAGGAAAACATGATCTCCGGGCTCAAAATGCATCTCTCGTCTATGCTGATCGGCTGAGGACTTTTGCCGACTCTGAGCTGTCTTGAGCCTCTCTCTGATCCAGGCTACTTGCTCAACTGTCTCCTCGATGAACTTCGGACCGAGTACTCGTCGCTCTCCGACGTCATCCCAGTAAAGGGGCGATCGACACTTGCGGCCGTAAAGTGCTTCGTAGGGAGCCATCTGAATAGATGCCTGATAACTGTTGTTATAGGCGAACTCAGCTAGTGGCAGCCACTTCTCCCACTTAGCACCTCTGTCCAGAATTAAGGCTCGGACCATATCCTCGAGCGTCTGGATCGTCTTCTCGGACTGGCCGTCCGTCTCTGGATGGTAAGCCGAACTAAACTTTAACTGGGTACCCATTGCCTCATGCAAACTCTCCCAGAATCGACTGGTGAATCTGGGATCTCGATCGGAGATGATCGTAATGGGCACTCCGTGGATTCGAATAACACCACGGGTATATATCTCGGCAAACTGATCCATCGTCATGGTCATCGCCACAGGCATGAAATGCGTGACTTTCGTCAGTCTGTCTACCACTACCCAAATCGCGTCGTGGTGCTCGGACGACTTAGGTAGTCCCGTGACGAAGTCCATGGTAACCTCTTCCCACTTCCAGCTGGGAATCTCAAGTGGCTGTAGCAGACCTATGGGACTCTTGTGCTCGGCCTTTACTTGCTGACACACCAAGCACTTCTTCACGAAGTCTGCTACATCTCTCTTCATTCCTCGCCACCAGAACGACCTTTTCAGGTCGTGGTACATCTTGATACTCCCAGGGTGGGCTAAATATGGCGCACTGTGGGCCTCAGTCAGGATTTTCTTGCGTAAAGTCCCGACTTTTGGCACGACAATGCGGCCTCTGAACTCCAAGGCTCCATCTGTGCCTCGATAAAAGCCCTCTATGCCTCTGGCGTGAACCTTCGCCTCTAAAGTGCGAATGAACTGATCGCAGGATTGCTCCCGCCGGATTCTGTCTCTCAGCATGGGCTGAACTCGCATCGAGCTAACACTCCCCGAAATCTCCTTAGGAAGTGAATCGACAACCTCAATCTGCATCCGGGCAAACTCTCGGATAAGCTGGCGCTGATCGGTGATCGAGCAGACTGACTCACCCCTCACCTTACGGCTTAGGGCGTCTGCTACCACGTTCGCCTTCCCCGGATGGTACTGTATGGTGCAGTCATAATCTTTCACAAGCTCCAACCATCGCCTCTGGCGCATGTTGAGCTCCTTCTGTGTGAAGATATACTGCAAACTTTTGTGATCGGTAAAGATCTCACACCGACCACCATACAGATAATGGCGCCATATCTTGAGTGCATGCACAATCGCTGCCAACTCTAGGTCGTGCGTCGGGTAATTCTGCTCATGGGGCTTCAACTGACGTGAAGCGTATGCAACGACTTGACCGTCTTGCATCAGCACACACCCAAGACCCTGCTTCGAGGCATCACTATAGATGGTGAAACCTCGAGTAGGATCTGGAATAGTCAGCACTGGAGCCGTCGTAAGCCTCTTCTTGAGCTCTTGGAAACTCTCCTCACAACGACTCGTCCACTCAAACTTCACAGATTTCCTCGTCAACTTGGACAAGGGGAGGGCAATCTTAGAAAATCCCTCGATAAACCTGCGATAGTACCCTGCTAGACCGAGAAAACTGCGGACCTCGGTGGGACTTCTGGGCGCTGACCAGTTCCAAACTGCGGCAATCTTCGCCGGATCAACCTCAATGCCTCTCTCGGTGATGATGTGGCCTAAAAATGCCACTCGCTTCAGCCAAAATTCACACTTCGAGAACTTGGCGTACAGCTTTTCTCGTCTAAGGGTCCCGAGAACAACCCTCAGATGCTGCTCATGCTCCTCCAAACTCCTGGAGTAGACCAAAATGTCATCAATAAAGACGATAACAAATTGGTCTAAGTACGGATGGAACACCCGATTCATCAAGTCCATGAACACTGCCGGCGCATTACTCAGACCGAATGGCATAACCACGAACTCGTAGTGTCCATATCTCGTCCGGAAAGCAGTCTTGGCTACATCGGACTCCTTAATCTTCAGCTGATGATAGCCGGAGCGTAAATCGATCTTGGAAAATACGCGGGCTCCTCTCAACTGGTCAAACAAGTCGTCTATCCTGGGGAGCGGATATTTATTCTTCACCGTTAACCGGTTGAGATCTCGATAATCGATGCACATTCTCATGGATCCGTCTTTCTTCTTGACGAATAGGACGGGTGCTCCCCAAGGTGAGACGCTGGGTCGGATAAAACCGAGTTTCAACAACTCCTCGATCTGTGTCTTCAGCTCCTGCAACTCCTTCGGAGCCATACAGTATGGTGCCTTACACACCGGTCCTGCTCCTGGAACATGGTCGATGGTGAACTCCACCTGCCTGCTGGGTGGTCCTCCTGGTAGCTGATCCGGGAACACATCCACGAACTCACAAACAACTGGAATATCGTGAGGTGTCTGTGCTCTCGATCCTTCATCGACAAGGCTCACCAGGTAGCCCTGACAATCTTCTCTGCGCAGAATCTTCATCGCCTTCGCCATCGATACAACACGAGGTAGGGTTCGCATCTTCGAGCCGAAAAAGGTGATCTGACTGTCCTTCGGAAGATGAAGAATAACCTCCCGATCGTGGCAACGAATGTCCGCTCGATAATGCGTCAACCAATCCATACCGAGAATGAGGTCGAAATCCCTCATCTCGATAACATAAGCTTCGGCCTTCAGAATTCGGCCGCCAATACTAAGGTTAAGGTCCTCTGCCTTGGAGCTCGTCACTATCTTCCTTCCCGAGGCTAAACTCACCTCGAGAGGGTCAACAGTGTTGATGGGCTGAACTCCAATGGCCTCCACACATCGAGTCGACACAAAAGAGTGCGTCGCACCAGTGTCGAACAGAGCAAATATAGGTACATCATTCAAAACAATCATTCCGGACATAGTACCTGGGTTCTGCTCTGCCTCAGCCTGCTCAACTGCATACACCTGAGCCTGCTGTCCTCGCCTCTGCTGCTGAGGAGGCCTATGCTGCTGCTGCTGTGGCTGTCGGGGTTGCTGCTGAGGCTGCTGCTGCAGCTGCCTATCCGGACAGTTCCGGACGGTATGTCCGGGCCTCCGACAGTGAAAGCAGACGTTCTGCCCAGCAAGACACTCTCCGCGGTGTGGGCGTCCGCATGTGCCACATGGTGGGACCTGTGGCTGTCTCTGCCTGTTCCTCCGGTCATTCTGCTGACCCTTCCACTTTCACTTGTTCTTAGGCTTCGCCTGCTGGACAGGCACTGGCTGAGCTGGCGGTAGTGCCGGATACTGAACTGGGGGCAACGCTGGGGGCTGAGCTGAGTCCATCCTGAGACTGGCGTCTGTCTCCTGGCCTTAGCGACGACATCAGCGTAAGACTGGACGCCGTGTCCCGCAACATGGTGACGAATAGCTGGCAGAAGCCCGTCACGAAAACGTCTCGCCTTCTTCGTCTCAGTGTCCACCAGATAAGGGACAAAGGATCCGAGACGAACAAACTCCCGCTCGTACTCATCTACGGAGCGGTGGCCCTGCTTAAGCGCCAAGAACTGGCGCTCCATCTCAGCCTTGTAGGTATCCGGGTAATACTTCTCCCGCAGCATCTCCTTGAACTGTACCCAGGTGAGGTTCTCCTTCTCACCAGGGCGCAAGCCCCAGTAGGAGTTCCACCACAGCCTGGCGTCTCCTGTCATCTGGACCTGGGCACACAGAATGTTGTGCCTCTCGGAGCACTCAATGATCTCGAAGATGGCCTCGAGACCCTGGATCCACTCATCGACTAGTCGAGGGTCTCCCTGCCCCGAAAACTTGTCTGGGTTGTAGCCGCGAAACTGAGCGACTACCTCAGCCTGGGACATCTCTCTCTGAGCTTGGTTCTGACGACGGGCCATCTGAGAATAAGCCGTGTAACTGGGTCACAACAGGAGGATGAAATTGCATAAGGCTGAAAGGAAATGCTGAATACTGGAATAGGCACAAATTTCTTGACGAGTTGCTAAAAATAACTCGCTAATCTAGAGTTCGACTAGAGTTCGAATCTAGAGTTCTGAAATCTGATAGAGGACATAACTGATACTACTAGGAGTCTTATACTGATCTGAGCATCTAGAGTTCGGATTATCTGAATCCTATTGAGCATAGACATAGTACGGTTTGCTTATATAAACTTTGAAAAACTTTTACAGCAAGCACTTACCTGGTAGTCGGCGCGGCGTGAGTGTGGTGTGGTCGAGTTTTTCAAAATTTCCCGGTCTTTTAAAACATTCAGAAGCACAAACGGTGCTCTGATACCAACTGCAACACCCCGCTAACTAGGGCCAATTTTTCGCAAATTTTAACTCTTTCGAAAACGCTTATAAATTTTTCGAAATCATTTGCAAACTATCTCGGGATGCTGCTAAGGACTTTTCTGCTTAAAAACCCGTTTCTTTAACCTAGGTCTAACAACTGGTTTAGACTTAAAGAATTCAGGTTTATATTTTTACGAATCATGCATATTAGTCTGGACCCGTTCGTACTGGCGAACCGGGTAAAATTATTTAAGTCTGAAAATAGCATCATGCATGTTCGAAAATAAACACAAGCATAGCGGAAGTCTGAAATGCGTGGAATTATTTAGTTTACAAACAGTTTAAACAAATGTCCCGGGAACAGCTTTCGTGCGGAACTCACGACCACCACCACCACAGCTTGACTCACGCCTGCCCGCCGACCCTGCCATCTGAAAATATAAAGTGGGGGTGAGTACGGTCCACTTGTACTCCATAAAAACCCATTCTAAAGTAAACAGCAATATTAATAATGATATCACAAACTGGTATATATAAGTAAACTGTAACTCCCGGAACTCTCTGGCCGGTAACTCCCGGAACACTCTGGCCGGTAACCGTGTGCACACTCTGATGGTATAACTAGGGCAAACTGGGCCACCACCAGAACTTAGGGAAGGCAAACTTGGCCTTAACCCAAAGTGGATAAAACTCATATACATACCTGAACGTGATATCGACTATTAAACTCAATGTATAACCCAGACTGGGTCCCCACCTGATCGGTTTTGAAAATGAGTAAGTGCGGCTGTGCTGGTAGCTGACTCCTCAAGCTACATAAAAATATAAGCAAACAAATATACTAAGTACTATGCTCGTCATATGCTCAAAAATATGCTAGGATGCTCTACTCTATCAGATTACTCAACCGGATATAAACGAACGCTCTATGGGTTCTCTAAAATAATTCTAAGTCCGGAAATAATACTGATATGCTTAACTGATCTGGTTTGGCTCGGAAAAATACTTAAATTTCGGAATAAGACTCGGACCGAAAATCACGAACCAAAACGGACTCGAACCGCCGGCTAAACTGGCCGGTTCGCTAACTGGCTAAACCGGGTCGGGTTGGACCGGACCGGGTTGGACCACTGGGTCACACTGGACCGGTTGGTCACGGGCTGCTCGGACTGGCCGGGCTCGGTCCCGTGCCGGGCCTGCTGGGGCCATGGCACGGTGCTGGGCACTAGCTGGGTGCGACCGGGCCTCGGTACTAGGCGCTGCTGGCGCGGGCTGTGCGGCTGGCACGGGCCCTGGCACTACTGGTGCCACTAGGTGCGACTGGGCACGACCGAGAGTCACTGGGTGTGCTGGCGCGCTGCTGGGCACGACCGAGCACTAGGGACGCGGGAACTGACGCGTACCCGGGCTGACTGGGCACTGGGCGTGCGGCTGGCACGACCCTAGTGCGACTGGCGCGAGAGCTAGGGCTGTCAGGGTGCTGCCGGGCAACCCTGGGCACGCGGGCGTGCTGCTGGGCACGTCCCGGGCCACTGACTGCTCGGGCGCGCTGCTGGGCACATCCCGAGGCCTCTGGACCTTACTCAGGGTCACTAAGGCACGGCCCTGGACACTCGGGTGCGCTGCTGGCACGACCCGAGGTCGACTCTGCGTGGCACGAGCAACTGGCTCGAGGTCACGCGTGCACTGACCCTGGGACAACGCTGCCATGCGCTGCCCGAGGTGCCCTGGCGCGACTGGCGCTGGGACCTCGCTGGTTGGCACGGACAGGCACTGCTGGGTGCTGTCTCGTGCACTGGGACTGCAGTGCCTCGCGAGCACTAGGCGCGGGCACGGACAGGGACACGGCCTGGCCCCTGGGACGCGGCACGGGCACAGCACGCGCGACTGGCGCGGCTAGTGACCCTAGCCGGTCTTTTCCAAACTTCCTTCAACTTTTCTAGGGACTAATGAACCATACCAACATAATATGACATAATATACTCAAAAATGCCAAAAGTCCCTGAGGGACCTCGGTTGGATTTGGAGATGGGCTTATAGGGCCGATTAGGCCCGAGGCCACCCTAGGGCATAAAAATGAACATGCTCAACATGTAAAATGACTTAGGGCCGAATAAACTACATCAAAAATCATGGCTAATGAGGCTAGAACATTGGCTAAAACATACTTGCACATATACTTAGGTTCGGGGGTGAAAATGGCTCGATTTCACATAGCAACTTGACCGAACAAATGAACTCAAAACATAAAACTGTTTCAACCATGATATACTCATAATATTTGAGGATTTTTAAGATACTAATCTCGGCCATATCATGCTTGTACAAAAACTTACGAATTTAAGGCTTAGATGATCAAAAATTCATATCTCTTATATCTCACATGCATGGCATCATTTCTACACATGATAATTCTTATTTTATCATGAATAAGCTAGGAAAAATGGTTGGCATGAGCTAACCTTGCTCAAAAGTCGAAATGGTGCAAATGGGCCTTGCTCGGGGATCTTGCGGCACTAGGAACTTAACCTCGACTTTGGGGCTTGAATGGCTGAGGAGGATAGCTTCAAGTGACTTAGAAAAATCCAAAATAAGCTTGGATAATGATAAGCCTCGAGATAACTAGGCTGGAACAAGCTATACACGAGCACTCCTCTTCCCCGGGGAACACGCGCACGGCTAGGGACAATGACTTTGCTCTCGGTTTTCTCTCTTCTCCCTCAATATTGCTAAGTGTTTGATGTCTCCAAGAGTCATATCCATGCTGAGGAGTGTCCCTTTTATGAGGATAGGGGCGGAGCTATTGAGGCACAAAGGTGGGGGACAAAGGGATCACATGCACACATGAGACAAGGGTGATGGGCCTTGGGCTGACTTGCACGAACTTGGAGGAGTGGCAGGGCATCTTGACTGACCCAAGCATTAAAATATGCTGGGAGGGCAGGTCTGGTCGGCCTTGAGGTAAGTGGGGGACAAATGCAAATACAAATGCATTAAAATATTACATGCACATGTCCACATTTGGACTCACTTGAAAGTGGATTGGGCTTAACTTCCTTAGGGCCATTTTAGCTCAAAATGATCCTTATCAAGTGTATAAAATTCGGAGGTTTTGGTCCCTGAAAGATTTGGGCCAAAAACATGTGAAATGGCCTCTTGAAGTTGGGCTGTCGCGCTGCCAGCGCTGGGCCTGGGCGCTGGCCCTGGGCGCGGGCTGCTGGGCATGGCGCGGCACTGGGCCTGGCGCGAGGGCGCGGCCTGGCTGCGCGGGAAAACTGGCCTGCTCGGGAAAAATGACCTTGGGCTGATTTTATGGGCTGAATTGAGGCTCACAACACTTAGAAAAATACCATAAGTGTTTGGCCATGACTTGGGCACCATGCTTGACTCGCGCGAGGCTAGGGTGCGGCACTAGGGCACGACTCATGGCCCGAGCTTGGAAAATGTTTAGTCGAGGATAACCCTTGGCTAGAGATGAACTCGTGGCTCGTCTATGAAACCAAAACACTTAGAAAAATATCCCACACTACTAACCATGACTTGGGCACTCGCGGCTTGGTGAGGCACAAGACAATTTGGCGCGAGTACTCGGACCCGTGCACGAACTCGGTGCGGGTTACTTAGGTCGAGGGAATGATATCGAAGGCTCGATAAAAAGGATCTCATACTTAGAAAATATTCTAAGTAAGGCTATGAGCATGGCTAGGGCTCGAACAAGACTCGAGACAACTAGGGCTCGAGAATTGGCTAGGCGCGAACTAGGCGCGATACTCGCGACCGAACAACTCGGTTCCGGACACGGCTAAACTTAGACGATTTACCGAAACAAACTCGGTTTCGATTATTCGTCAACTGGAATAAAATCCATTGATAAAATAAATGGACCGGAATTAATAACTGAGATTGAATAGCTGATAACTGGGCTCGGAACTCAAGACGAGCAGTATTAATAAAAAGAAATAGTTCAACTGGGAACTAAAAACTGTCATTTTTATTAATACAGAACTGGGCTATTACAATGGATATTGGGAAGGAAGTTCCCATAGGCTCAGATATGGCTTAAGCTATATGATAATTGAATTATTTAATTGAGTGGCGCCCATTAAATAGTTTTCTTTATAAAAATAACGGGGCGTTAAGAAAGGGGGAAAGGGGAAATAAATTCACAAATATACTCGGAAAATTAAGAAGAGAAAAGTTAAAGAAAGAATTATATGAAAGAAGAAGAAGTTATGAGACCAGCAAACATACCCATGATAGTCGTTGAAAAAGGTATAGGTTCGAGGAGTGGAGTCGCCAGAGAAGATGAATAGAAGTCGAACTGACAAATTGCCAAAAGTATCTTAAGCAAGAAGCTTAAGCAATGCCGAAATGGTAAAAAGGATTTATGATGTTGAGAAAGGGTTTTTATAAGCAAAAAAGGTGGAGCGATCGTCTAGTCATGCAATGCTGACGGATAGATGATAAAATGATCAATGGCCCAGTATGGTGGGTCATAATGTGATAAGACAACCCCACGTGGGCAGAAGTTGCTGAGACAAATGCCACGTGGATAGTTAGTGTACATCTCATGATCTGAGTATGTGCAGTAAACAAGTTTCTAACATTTCACAGCCCCCGAGGTCGATAGACAACACATTTAATGCAAAAAAGTGACAGGCTCAAATGGTATTATTTAATGTATTTCAGTACAAGTCTGAGCAGCTCATTCTGAAATGGGGGCTACATGATATAGTACCTAGAGTATCTCGGTAGACTGACCTGGGTGGTTAGCTCGGGATGGGACATCCAAAGGAGCTCAATCTCACTATCAACGTTTGACCGAGTCGAGGAACTCGTCAGGTTGACCTGATAAGAATATCATGAGGTCGGGCACCTTCGGGAGATCAAGTACTTGAGGGGGTCTCATCACACAGAGGTCGTGAAGATAGAGGTCGTGGTTGTGACCGAGTTATAACTTATGGCGAGTAGGTGGCGAGGTCGTTCAAACGACATAAGGACCTATGTGTCGTATGGTAAGTAAGGATAGAATCCTTTAAGGATAGAGATCATATCTCGCTAAGGAGTCTCAGATCCTAAAGACGTTGTAAGCTAGGAATGTGGATACGGTTAGATCTCTTTCTCGGCCGGGACTCTTCTTGGGCATCAAGACACCCCTATTATATTAAGGGTGATCAAGTTCTATTACGTTTTCAACAAATATTTACGCACATAAGTTTATAGACAACATACTTTCTCACAAGCAAATATTGACTTGAGCGTCGTAGGTTTTCTCCGCCGGGACTCCTCCCCAACGTATTGCAGGTCACCGGAGCTCAAAGCACAGTGGCGTAGCCTTAAAAGGTCCAGCGTGGGCTTAGGCCCACACTAGAAAAAAATAATACTTTCTTATATACCACATTAAAAAAATAATTTAATATACCACTAAACAATTGGAACACAAAGGAGGAAAAAAAGAGATAATAGGGAAAAGAAATCACTGTTTTTGTTGATTTTGGTGAAAATAAATGTAGTCCTTCTTTTTGGAAATTTGAAATAAAAATTTAAAATTTAAATTTGTAGTTAATTGAATGTTGTTTCTTAAAAGGCTATTAAGTATTAACATATTTAAAATTGTGTGTGATTGATAACTTGTAGGGCTCATACTTGTAGGGCTCATAATAGTTTGATATATTAAATAAAGCATTTTATAAATTATAATTTATTTTTCTTGTACCAAATTATGGAGAAATATTTTTATAAGAAGCATCGACAAAAAAGTGCATTTGAAAATATTTCAAAATTGGTACCTTTATTCCAAATATACTTGAGTTGAATTATAATATTGTTTGACCGAAAGAAAATAAAAAGACCTTATTATAGAGTCATACCAAACTATGAAAACTCATAAGAATGAATGTGTATTTTTTGTATTTATACTTTGTTAGGATGTACAATATTTGTTTCTAAAAATAAGTTGACCCCCACTCATTTTATGAGCTAGATCCGCCCCTGTCAAAGTAGAATACCGTTCGTGGTGTTTCCGATTTAACCCGGTGTAACAACAATTTGCTGATCAAAATTGTTAGAATGATTTTGTGAATATTATATTTTTGGTATAGATAGATTTTTGTATCTTAGAGATTTGATGTATATTGTTTTAGGGCTTCCTTTGTATCTTTATATTTTGGGGAATGAATTGTTTTCACATATTTGTCATGGTATCAAAGCCGGTTAATTTTTTTTTCTCGGATTTTTCAAGCTTCGATCAACTGAGACTCATTTTTTTCTCTTTCTGCTGCTCTCTCTCATTTTTTTACTCTCTTTCGGCTGCTCTCGATCAATAGAGCCGCTATTGTTTCAAACTAAAAAAAAAATGTAGTTGGATTTTGTCGGGAAAATTATTTGGCCGAGAATTTTGGATTGTTCATTCTTTTGAATTGGGGAGGATTAGGATATCTTTTTGAGAGCTGGGAATTGATTTGTAGAGTGGTAAGGTCATAGGATTTTATACTCTTTTGGCTGTGATTTTTGAAGACAATTAATGCTTGCTAGGAGATTTAATTTGTTTGAGAGTTGCAAGAGATCTAAAATTCCTTGCGCAAAAAGTTTTAGCCGAGAAAGATAGATATTGAATACATATTTTTGGGAGATCCTTTTGGGGCCTGAAGCTTGTTGCCTAATAAGATGTTTTCGTGAGGCTGGGGTGAAATAAAATAAAATAAAAAAAAGTTCTCGATCAACTGAGACCTCATGGCTTCTTCCTCGGCTCGTCAGTGTTATCATTGCGGGAAGTCAGGTCATCTTGCGGCATCTTGTTTAGAGGTCATCGGCTATCCCGATTGGTGGGGAACCGGCTCCGCTCACAATGGGGAAACCGCTGCTCATCACAGGGGACGAGCTGGTCGTGGCCAACGCGATGACGGACCGACTGCTACCGGCCACGGTGGTCCAGCCATTGTCAACACTGCCTTCGAGAACGGGGCTGCACTTAGTACCTCTAGATCCATACATGGCGGGCCAACATATGTATTGACGGACTTCGACCGGGCGGCTATTTCTGGGTTGACTGATGCCCAATGGGAGTCTATTGTACACCTCGTCTCTTCCGCTCGCAACAATGGTCCTTTGTCTGGTAAGCGTAGTCCTTATGAGTGGATGTATGATAGAGGTGCTTCACATCATATGACGGGCTACTTAGAATTTTTTTTCTGATATTCGGGATATTCCACCCCAGTCTGTGCAGTTATCTAATGGCACGCTCACCACTGTGTGTAAAGTTGGCACTGTTCATCTCGGTTCTCGTATTGTTTTATATGATGTTTTGTTCGTTGAAAGTCTTCAGTGCAGCTTGATATCGTTATCTCGTTTGTTGGAACAATTTGGTTGTGTTGCTACCTTCACTAGTAAATATTGTGCTATTTAGGACCTCACTTCGAGGGCGGTGATTGGAGCGGGTGAGCAGTTGGGGGAACTCTATTTTTTTCGAGGGGCGATCACTGCCATTGCTTCTTGAGTGTCTTCGGTTATGCTGCACTTGTGGCACCAGCGGATGGGTCATCCTTCTTCTACTGTTCTTGGTCAATTGCCTTTTGTTGAGTCTCTCTCATTAGTCTCGCATAAAACTTGTGATGTTTGTTGTCTGGCGAAGCAATCTCGTGCTAGCTTTCCTCTTAGTCGAAGTGTTAGCAGTTCCATTTTCAGTCTGGTTCATTGTGATGTGTGGGGACCGTATAGAGTTCCTGCCTTTACTGGTGCTCGATATTTTTTTTGACTATTGTTGACGACTATTCTCGCGGTACTTGGATTTTCTTATTGGATGACAAATCTTCAGTGTCTTCCACTTTACTGCAATTTTTTGCTTTTGTAAAAAGGCAATTTGGTGTGTTGGTTAAAACTGTTCGTAGTGACAATGGGACTGAATTTATTCGTATCCGTGATTATTTTCGTCAACATGGGATTGTTCATGAAACTTCTTGTGTCGGAACTCCTCAACAAAATGGACGTGCTGAGCGCAAACATCAGCACGTTCTTAATGTTGCTTGAGCATTACGCTTTCAAGCCCATTTACCGATTGATTTCTGGGGACATTGTGTACTTGCTGCTGGTTATTTGATTAATCGAACGCCTACTCCTCTTTTATCCGGCACGACTCCCTATGAAATTTTGTATAGAGAACCTCCCAACTATGCGCACTTACGTGTTTTTGGCTGTCTGTGTAATGCACAATCAGAACAGGGAAGGTGACAAGTTTGTAAGTTGGAGTCGTCGATGTATTTTTGTTGGCTATCCATCTGGTCAAAAGGGATGGTGTGTCTATGATTTGGACAATCGCACTTTTCTGGTCTCACGTGAGGTGAAATTCTGTGAATCAGAGTTCCCTAATTTGACGTCTCCTGCTCTTGACACTACCATTGCACCTGTGGTTCCATGGTCTGTTGTTTATGACGATGATGACACTGTAGTGGTTCCCACTACGACGCATACCGCTGACACTGGGGGTTCTGAAGTAATTACTAATATGGGGGCAATCCTCCCCACGAGGAAGTGCTGGGCCGTTTTCTTCGTCTCAAGAGGCCCTCTTCCCGTCTTGCCGATTTTGTCTCTCACACTATTTGTTCCTCGTCCCCCACTCAGCCTCCTCAATCACGTCATCGTTTGGTACTCCTTACCCTCCCGAACACTATGTTTCTTGTGATTCCTTTTCACCTGTACATCAGTCATTTCTGGCAGCCATTTCTTCTGCTGTTGAGCCTCGGGCCTTTTTTGAGGCTGTTCGAGATAGTAGCTGGCGTTCGGCTATGCAACTGGAGATTCGAGCATTGGAATCGAATCATACTTGGGATATTGTTTCTCTAACTACTGTAAAACACGAGATTGGTTGCAAGTGGATTTACAAGATTAAATATACCTCTTATGGTTCTGTTGAGCGCTACAAGGCGCGTTTAGTCGTCTTGGGTAACCAACAGGTAGAGGGCATTGACTATCAGGAGACATTTGCACCTGTCGCCAAGATGGTTACTGTACGGACTTTTCTTGCTGTTGCAGCAGCTCGACATTGGGAGGTTGATCAGATGGACGTGCACAATGCAATCTTGCATGGGGATCTGTCTGAGGAGGTCTACATGCATGAAGCTTCCTCCTGGTTTCATTCACCTGATCCTGGTAAGGTGTTTCGATTACGCCGTTCTCTGTATGGTTTGAAGCAAGCTCCTCGGTGTTGGTTTGCGAAGCTTGCTTCTGCTCTACGGCAGTATGGTTTTCAGCAGTTATATTCTGATTACTTACTGCTTGTTTTTCATTGTGACTCATTGAGTTTACATGTTTTGACTTACGTTGATGATCTGATCATTTATGGAAGCGATTTAGTCGCTATTACTGCCTTTAAAGATTATTTAGGTCACTGTTTTCATATGAAAGATTTGGGTTTGTTGAAATATTTTCTGGGTATTAAGGTTGCTAGGAATTCTTCGGGCATTTTCTTGTGCCAGCGGAAGTACACTCTTGACATTGTGACCGAGACCGGTCTACTTGGTGGTAAACCAGCGGACTTTCCCATGGAACAGAATCACCAACTTCCCTTAGCAGACGGTCTTCTCTTTTCTGACCCCGAGCGTTATCGGTGTCTCATTGGGCGATTGATCTATTTGACAGTCACTGGTCCTGACTTGTCTTATACGATTCATACTTTGTCTCAGTTCATGCAGCAACCTCGTCAGGCCCACTTGGATGCTGCTCTTCGGGTAAGTCGTTATTTAAAGGGTACTCCGGGTCAGGGTATTCGCCTTTGTTCAGATTGTGACTTTAGATTTATGGTTGGTGTGACTCTGACTGGGCGACTTGTCCCACTACACGTCATTCTATCTCGGGCTGGTTTGTACAACTTGGTCATTCACCTTTTTCTTGGTGCACCAAGAAACAACACGCTATAGCCTGGTCTTCTGCCGAGGCTGAGTATCGAGTTACGGCGACCCTTACTTGTGAGTTGAAATGGTTGAAGGGTTTAATTCACAGCCTTGGCGTCGCTCATTCTCAGCCCATGCGGATTCATTGTGACAGCCAAGCAGCTCTGCACATTGCTGCTAATCCTGTATTTCATTGTGACAGCCAAGCAGCTCTGCACAGTGATTTTGTGAATATTATATTTTTGGTATAGATATATTTTGGTATCTTAGAGATTTGATGTATATTGTTCTAAAGCTTCCTTTGTATCTTTATATTACGTTCTAGTAAATCTCTGTGGAGCAAGATTTTGGGGAATGAATTGTTTTCACATACTTGTCAAAAATCAACCTTAAAAAAATTATTGAGCTAACTGTAATTGACCAAATATGATTTGACTAAAATTACAGTTTTTCTTTTAAGAATTGTTTCAGTTATTTCCACTCCTTACTACTCACGGTGTGGTGTATTTTTAGACTTGCGACTATTCTAGGATTCTCTTCATCTAGGAAGACTCGATTGTTGCATGTCATTTTCCTTTAACCCCACCACTAATATCTTTCTCAACTCTCCCCGTATGTAAAAATATTGTTAAACAGACAACTAGGTTTTTGTCCTCCTTTTTGCACATGTTTGTGAGT